>JBCAUA010839898.1:0-12500 GCA_038406235.1 Peronia verruculata
GATCTGTCAGTCAGATAAGACGTAAACCAAGCCAGTGCAGTTCCAGATATACCATAAGTAATTCCTAATCTTTGAATAAATTTACATGAGGAAGTCATTTTGGAGCACAGCCCTTAAGGACCGACATTCAGTCACCGCAAATGATCTTGAGTAAGGTCAGAAAAATCTAATAATTATTGTCCCTAGACTATTATTTTAAATTAAAGCTCTATCTGGGTCTAAGAGAGTTAAATCTTAGTTTTCATCATACAATCCCTATTTTTAACATGATGTATAGGCTTTAATCAATATTCCTACCTGAAACATGATTCTCTAAGTTGGTGGTGGTGGTGGTTGGAGGGGGGGTATGTTCCTAATCAAGTAACTCATAATAACTATGCATACTAAGTTTTACTGGCCAAACATGCGTGTGGATGGCTATAACTTAATATAGGAGAAAAGATTTGAGTCGTAAGCTGATTTACATGGAGTTCTGTGAACTGAAACTTAATTCACATTTATTGAGTACAATATTTATGTCACATCGGATAATGTGTGATTTTTCAGATTATTAATTCTGGCTGGGTAATAAAGAATTTAATATTGGGCTGTTAATACTGGTAACATTTTGAACCAGCTGCTACATGCATTGTAACATATGCCATGAATTGTATAAAATATATAATCATAATTCAATTAGCTTCAAGTTCTAGTGAATAACTGCTGTTTTTTAATGTATGCTCCCTTTTCAATTCGAATTTCATCTGAAAAGAAATCCCATTTCATTTGACTTGAATTAACATTAACGCACCAACGTGTTGTATGGATTTTAGAAATTCAAACAATGATATATACCTACAGATTTGTTGCCATTTAATTTCTTCCAAATTTTTTCCATCACAGCTATTCTAAATTTTTCTAAGGACTTCATGAAAGAAGTTAGCTCTGAATAATAATTTCATCATTTCATCAAAATAATGTTGCCAATAATCATGGTAGATTTTTCAAGAGACCTTAAAAAAAATGTTAATAATTATTTTATTTTTCAGTCATGAAGAATTGCCAAGGCTCTTATTTTCAAGTTTTAGTGAAATGCATATTTCATAAGGCCGAGTCTATTTACCGGTACATGATAAGTCTCAGTTCGTTACTCACGATAACGGAAAAATCACATGAGCACTGTCTCATGTGTTGGCTAACAAAGAAAATCCTCTCCCCTCCCTCTTTTTTTCTCCTAATGATTAAAATGAACTAGACCAACCCCGCTGGCTTAACCTCCTGAGACCCTAGACCAGCACAAGTCCACCCTAACGCTAACAAATAGGTCCGACGAGCGGGTGACGAGTGTTCAAGATAGACCCAATGGCGTAAATGGACACTTCAAAAAAAAATTCCATTTTATAAACCTTTGACTGACCACTGTGATGATGGTATTTCTGTTGTTCAATAAGTGACTTTTTGAAAGTATTTATGACAGCAATATCATGATCACGAGGGGTAAAGTCAAAGTTTCATTCACTGACACTAATTTGTTTCCAGTGTATCACCCTTCTGGTAAACTAATTTGGAAGGTTTAAATTCTCATGATGCCTCACCTAAAACTTGTACAGACAGAACTAACGGATAGAAATTTATGCTCGTTTTATTTATATTTGCTAGAAGAGAACTCATGGCTTTCGTGGGAAATTATTTAGGTCAAACCAACAGTGCTCTGTGACTTAAAGTGTATGGCAAATGCAGTATTTCGGATAATTAAACTGAATGTTACTCAAGAAAACATCTGTTTAGTGTTTTGAATGCATCATTCTATCGAATGTACAGTTCAGATCAAACACTCTTACAAGTTTTATTGTTCAATTATCATTGCCTTTTTAGGATAACATCAAGCATAGTATGCTTTTTTTCAGCTTCATGTAAGTAGAAACACAGAACTTCATGCAACAATGTTGTTTGTCAGATTTTATTTGGACACATTCGGTAGTTTCTGAGTCCATAAGTCTTTTATAAATTTTACTGTAGCTTTATAGTAACCATAAAGCTGCAACAAAATAGTATAGACATATGAGCTCTTTGAATGAAAATTTATGAACAGTTTAGAAATTTTTCATTCTATGGTCAACAAATGATATCCAGTTGCAAATGTTGTCTTAAACTTTTCGATGCCTCAGTCCTGACATTTTCTTCTTTGAAGTTTCTTATCTGTTCAAAGTTATGAACTCATTCAATTGCTGAGAGTCCAGTTTCAAGTATTAATTTGCTACTGAAATTTCTTCAGCTTTTTTTCCAGCAGGTAACTGCATGGACCCAGACTGTTAACTAAAATTAAAATAGCTAACAATCACAATCTCATGTTTTCTTTTTAATTCACACAAAAAAAAATAAAAAAATAAATGAATCAAAAATTATGAATTTACAAGTTATTTTATAAGTTCCATTTAATATTATTATTATTATTTTTATTTTATTTTCTAGTAATCACCACAGAAGATTAAGGGTTTTATAGTCACAGCTGAAAGGTCAAGAAGGTTGGTCCCACCACATCTATTAATTGCCCTGTAACTCATCCAAACCTAGATCTACGTTCCTCCACAGAAACATGACAGAGTTGGCCTCGTGATGCAGTGTTCCATTGTACGACATCCTTATCTAGAAGATTGAGGGAGTACTTTATAAATGGATTTCCCTACATAACCCAACTGAGATTATGAAGTTTAAGAATGCAGTAGTGATGCTCAAAAATGCAGAGTCACTTAAATTTGTTTTTTTGCCAGACCCGAGCTTACTCACATTTTTGGGATTCTGAAAAATGAGAAAAAAGAAAAAGGGAAAGTGTTCAAATCTATTTTTTCCATTTATTCTGTTTAAGTCGGCTTTACCATCCAATGTAAGTCAAGGAAATGCTACTTTGGTCAACCTCTCACACGTGAGAAAATCCTACATTTGTATACTTTTTATGATGACTTCTTGATTACAAAAGGGCAGCCTTATGTAATGTAGGCTACTTCATCCATTTTACATTGCCTGGGTTGATTGCTTGATGACGTCTTTTTCCTGCATTGGAGCATTTGTATGGTTATGCATGATGATGGTGTTTGGTTTAAACTATTTTCTAAATGAGGCTGTCTAAGAGGCCATTAGCCTTTTCTTGCATTATTACACATCACAACACAAGACTTTTTTTTTTTTTTTATTTGGTATTTTCCTTCTTGCTTGTGAATAGTCACCCCAGAATTAAATTATCCTGACTACAAACAGTGTTATGTTGTAGATAAGACACTTTAAATCTGGGGCAACATAATGTGTGTGCAGTTAGAACTTACATGACACAAGATATGACTGTAATAAAATTAATCTGAGCCACTTGTGAGTATGAAATGGGAAAATATCAATGAAAAAGTGCTGAGTATAAAATGGGAAAATATCAATGAAAAACTGTTGTCTGATGACAAACTCATGACCTTTTTGCCACAGCCTCAAATGTCCTAGTAAAGTATTTATATCTGTAAGAGCATTTACATTAGTGACACCAAGCTGGGACTTCATAGGTAGTATTTCTGATTCAAAACTACTGGGTGCCCTGTGTATTTGATAGGGTGTGTTTGTAGGGAATGACATCCGAGGTACAGCGCTTGATACACAACCTGCTCTAAGAGGAAATTAGGAACACATCATGTGTGTGTGTTGTGAGAAGGAGAGGGGGCAAGGAAGGACAATATGAAGATGATGGAGTCTATATAGAAAGAAATTAAATATTCATAACTGTATTCTATCATAACAATACATATTAGCTATATCATTGGCTGTACGATAAATAGGCGAATAAGTAAGAAACCTTGCATGGCAAAAAGACAAACCTTTACCTTCTCCACATGACAAAGGGGTGACTCTGTCAGATCATTCATTGACCAATTTGCCCAACTGTCATGCAGAGAAGGTAAGGATTTGCCTATTTGTCGTACAAGATTTGTTACCTATTCCCCTTTGTTGTAAAGTTGACATATATGTGTCTTTCCCTTCACCCACATGACTTACTGATTTGTTTTGAAAATAGTTGAATGGAAAAAACATTCATGTATACACATGTACATGTATCACCCAAACAGGGAAAATCATTATTCCTACCAAAACTTTTCATTTTTTATGTTTATGCATGTCTCTCAAATTTTCAATAAGGGAACAAAAAAAAAAAAAAAAAGAAAACCTAGCTATTAACAGAGAAAATGTGCATACAGAAACAATCACTGCATGTTTAATTGCTCTATTTTGATCTCTTTGTTTCTTTGCAAAGAGAATAATGTGTATTTAACTTATCTATCACACGCTCTTGTAGAGTTACTAATTATATATATATTATGTAGTGCCTACATTTTCTCAGGCCATATAAAGTTTCCTTGACATTTTCACTAGTTTTTTTGTTTTTTTTTTTTGTTCTCTATATGTACTTGACATTTAAATTTCAAAGGTTACTACAGTGCTTGGCAGAGTAGGTGAATTGCTTCCCTCAGGAATTGTGGTTTCCATACTGAGTGAAAAATAAAGGTGCATATTTGTACACAGAGAAAAGTGTCCTCTCCCTCTCCAAGATTTTTCTTCTCTTGCTGTTTTATTGACATAATAGACCAAAAGACGGGAACAATTTTTAAACCGTAATTGTGCAAGATAATGTCAGTTAAAGATGCTTTCCAAAGATGTTATTTTGGGCCAAATCGAGAAACAATGACAGTAAATTATCAGAGGTTAACAGAGTAAGGGCTAACATTTATATCAACAGACAAATGGTTTGCAGTAAAAATTTAGCAGGCTGAAATTTGATGAGTGCTTGGATCATACTATGCTCTTATATTTCACAGTTTCAATAGAAACAGTCGCTGTACCAATTTTTACTCATTTTTCTATCACTGACTCTCACTTCTTAATTCTATCTTCTTATTTGTAATCACCATGAAATGTTTTTGATGGGACAGATTCCCCATTAAGTTCATGTGAATACAGTGTTAGGTAGGGCATTTTCAGCATGTCCTAATTCTGCTTTTATTTGTAACCTCATCTGTGTGTTCCACCAAAAAGAGAAAGAACTTAAGTTGGAGTCTAGTGAAATGTGAGATGGATACGATAACCAAATACAGGACAGGATTCAGTACCCATCGTTGTCATAAAAATGTTGAAAGTTTACAGTATTTTGTCTTATCTCATAACCTGCACTTTTGAGACATTGAGATATAGTGTGAGATATGTTATTTGATAAGTTACGCCAGTACAATTCTATTAAACTAATTCCCAGTGTTATTAATGCATAGCTTATTTTGACACATTTAAAGATAAAAATTTCATATTCAGAAATGCTGTGAGTCACTATTGCTGAGTAGTAATAATATATACATTGTACATGTATATAAGTGGATTCAGGAGTCACTTTTATCCAATTGCAATTGTCTCTATAATGACTGCAAATCTCAAGTCCCCATTCAACCAATAGTGCTTCTGTCCTTATGTCCAAATCCTAAATTTAGGAGATGAAGAAAAGTTTTCCTAATGTATTTGTTTGTGTAATTATGGTCATAGTGGATAATATGTCTTCCATGCAAACTGAATTATCGTTTTATTTGTTTTATTACCAGTTTTCCAGAATATTTCAACTATCATCGTGATTAACACCACACCAATAAAATCCGTACAAGAGTATTTAAACAGCCTACTGATTGCTACCTATAGTAAACAGCAGTTTAGTGGCGTATTGATAGTAAAAACAAAATGTTTTTAAAGTTTCTCAGGCATTTCATATTTGATTTTCATAGGATTTCCTTTGCTCTCACCTCACTTCCATCAGCTAAACTTGTATGGTCCACATATAATGGACATGTCTGATATACTAATTCTCTGTCTCCATTTAGTTGAATAATTGATTAACAACTTTTGTTGGTAAAATAATGACCAAAAAATTTAGATGTTATAATATTGGTCACCTCACCAACAATTATAGTTTTTTGGTGCAAGATTCATAACATTTTCTTTAGCTTTTCTGAACCAATTAAATAAAGAAGTAAATAAATGAATTAATAAAATAGATATTAAATAAATAATAAATAAACAAATACATAAATAAATAAACAAATAAATAAAAACAAATCTTTTTTTTTTAAATGATTTTAAAAAAAGAAAACCCCAAACAAACAAGAACATAAAAGAAGTAATGCACATGCAAGCACAGTATATGAGCAAGGCACAGATGCTGTGTAGATGTAGGGCATACAAGTCCCTGCTATGCTGTGCGATGTCAAAATTTTAATGCATCCACTTATTACCATTGAACTGTGTGCATACATCACTTTGGTAAAAAAAATAAAAAAATCAGATAGTCAGACTCTTTCATCCATGTCAAGATTAACTCCTGCTGTCCCAAAGTCAGTAAAATCCAATTTTCTCAAGAAAATCTGATTCAACATCCGATTTATTTCCTCCAGTCATACAATGACAACAGTGCTAACTCTCATTTCTAGCAAACCGTCTGTGCATCTGTCTCACAGGTGCTGTTGCAAAGTTCTTGAGTGAGGGGATAGTTATTACAACACAAACATTTGCCAAATTGCACAGGGTCAATCAAAACACAAAAGAGGTTTAAAAACTGTTAAAAATTTTATTGATGAAATTTCCACAATGCATGCAGCAAAAAAAAAAGAAAAAAATGACAAATCAAGACAATTTCACTAACTGGTCCCTGAAGGTTATAAAATTTACCACACCAATATCACCAAGACGGGCTGACGAAACAACATCTGCTAAGTACAATTCACAGATCTACAATAAGACAAAAGTTTGCAAGAAACTCAAAGAATGTGGTAGTAGTATATTTTTTTTCGTTCAATCACATGATTTATTTCAATGCGTGCATTTGAGTGAGGCCAAATGTTAGTCCATGATCAAGTAAAACCAAGGAGAACAAGCTGACATCTAGACAGATTACGAGTATGAGTCACAAGAAACTATCAAATACATAGAGAAAGTTCACTCATCCAGTTTAAAAGCAGGTTATGGAGATAGATGTTTGTTTTCGTGGTTATTTTGCGAGCCAAACTGAAAATACAGTACTTTAGGTACAACAGCTTTTGTGAATCAGTTTTATATCACAGGGTTATCAGTTGACGCACTAAAATTGTGGCACATTCTAGTTCCTCGGTAGCTGTGATAGACATGATGTGTCAAATACTTTGAAGAAACCAAAATTTGAGTTTTTTAAACTGCAAATGCCATAGTGAGTGCAGCTTCAACTGCTCAGGAATTAAGTACATGATAAATGTGTCGATTCAAAATGTGTCGATTCACTGGTGTATACAACACAGCCTGATACTGTGAAAGGTTTTATTTAAAGCTTTACGAATGTCGTGAACTGGTCCATTTGCTCGTTCGGCAAATGCTGATAGGAAAATGAATATCGGAACATGGTTGACTGCTGCCTAACCTGATATATGAGGGTGATGGAGACTTCATTCACTCAACAATATTGCCACACAACAAAATTTCAAAGGATAGGACAAGATTTTAAAAGAAAAATGAATAATGAAGGAGACCAAATATGATGCTCAACTCCCAAAGACACTCTCAAAAGGATGGTGCCCTCTTCAAATGTAAAAATAACAAATTTCTCACTGGATAGCCAAGGTGAGAGACTTGCTGTGAGCATCCAATGATATTTATCCCATTATTTCTAAAATTACAGGTGATCACCAACTAACTGTCAGGGGGGAAAAAAAATACTGTTTCTTTTTTAAATGAACTTAGAAAAATTTGCATCATTAAATCTTCTTTTCGAACAGGGGTTACATTATCATTTTCATGTTTATTTTACTATTTTTGAGGCAAATTCCGAAAGCGACCTACAAATATCTTCAACAGTGGATATCCCATCCCCCCTTTAACAATCATGTGATTGTACACTCTGAAAGAGGTTTCCTTTAGGGAAAAATGAAGTCAGACATGTAGCCTTTATAATATTATCTTTTTCAAAAAAAAAAAAAAAAATGTTTTTCTTAAAAAAAACAACATTAAAAGGAGACCTGCTTTAGGAAACGAGAACAAGAAATGCAAGTATAATTTGAACACAACAAAAAAGAACGGAACATTAATTAGATGATTTCTCATCCATCTAGGAGTGACTTCTTTCTTTCTCTTTCTCTCTTCGATATTCTCTCTCTCCCTGTCTCATCGCTCCTATGGTAACGGCCAGATATTTAGGCTTCGGAACCTAAAATGAAAGAAAGGCCCAAAACATGACATACTGGGTGAGTGAGTGTGAGTGAGACAGTTCAAGGTGGGGAAAGTGGACATGAAGGTGATGGTGCCAATGGTGGTGATAGTGGGAGAAAAAAACTAGCAGTCAGGAGAACGTGCATGTTACTCAAGACACAAAGAAAAGAGACAAACCCATCGATGAGATGTAATCTTTGAACATGTGCTGACCAAAGAAAGGATGGCTAAATCCAAAAATTAAAATCCAGACAAAAAAGAAAAGGAGAAGAAATAAGAAAAAGGCAATAAAAATTAAGTTGGAAAAAAAAAAAAAAGATACATCAGCCAATAAAATAAAAAGGAAAAGGGAAAAAAAGAAAAGGAACAAAAAATTACAAAAGTGACGTATATGCTTCATCTGTTTCCTGTTCATTCATCAGATTCTAAAACATGAAAGGACCTAGACTGAATCCATGTCTGCACTGACAAATGAAACCAGATCCTTTTCCATCAATCTTTTCCCTTCCCGTTCTTATATGACGGAATATAGGTTAACAATGGGCTGATATCTATCACACTTGGCATGGCATTATGGGCAATAACCAGAATGAAGTATCTATCACATACATGTATTTAAAAGCTGAACTCATGGCATTCAAGATAAAAACTGACTGAGCAAAAGGTAGATAAATCCTAGTGTATATCAGTTCATCCTTTCTTTTATCAAAATCTTCCTCAGAGAAAATAATTACTGAAATGCACAATGCCCAGCTATTTACTTTGGTATAAGGGAAACAGTTGAAGCAGAGACCCAGATTCATCAAAGAGAATTAATTAGATTTAACTACATGGTTCACAATGATTTTACTCCACAATTAATGGACTACCTTTCAATTTAACCCACTTTACTTCTATTTCGTGGCACACACAGTTACTTAAAAATACTGTCTTAAACAATGTAAAAATTAAGATTGACGATAGGTTTAGACTGATCACATGTCCAACCTGTAATTAATTAAAGGATTGAAATTGATGATTTTGATAGAACTGACTGAATAAATAGCTTGTTTCTAAATGTAAGGCCGTAGCCACAGTGCACTTGTGTCTGTGTCTAACTCTCACAATGCAGCCACACATAGTCATATTGTGAGTTCGCAAGATGCAAAATAGTGCAGGCGGGTATAACAAAAAACGCAAGCTGACACGCTAGCTGGCAACCTAGTCAAACCCTGATGCACTGCAGCCCACGGCAAATGAAATGAGTTTGGCCTATAACATTATGCAAGTGCAGTGCGAGAGTTAGACATAGACACAGATGCACTGTGACTCCGACATAAGGGAAAATGTTATCAAATACATGTATCTAGACAAAAATCCATTTTTTTCACACTATGGAGAGGCAAAAAAAAATAAGCCTTGTCTAAAGATTGCCCAAATAAGCTAATCCCCCTTCTTCACCCTCACATTCCTCTGTGAATTTAAATATCTATAAATACATATCACGTATGAGTGTCATGTTTTTTTCAGAAACAAACAGAATATTAATGAAAATACTAGAAAAAAAAACAAACAAACAAACAAACAGAGTTCAGTAAACTTATGACAAACAAACAAAAAAAAAAGTGATGGCAAGAGACCCTTACCAAGATCAAACCAGTCCATACAAAAAAAAAAACTGCTGATCAATTTATTGTTTTACACGTCATGCAGTTAAAATATATTTTTTTAAAAATTAGCAAATAGTGTTAGTGGGACCAAAATTGCTAAGCCAAAGGGAATGTGTTTGTGCCTCTCTTGCTAAATTTTATGCATAAATTTAGATTTCCTATAAATTAACCTAACAGGCCAGATGGTAGTAGTAGAATTCATTAGCTTTCCTCACTTACATCCCATATCAGATTTAATTCTGTGCTATCCTACCAGCAATAAAACATCTACTTGACTGAAAGGCATTCAAGCCAATATTACAGAAATAGTATAGTGTATTGTAGGTTAAGCTATTCAGTCCCTTATGAGGACTACTTTGACCTGACCCTCCAATCATGCCAGGTCACTGCAATGCTTACTTTGTGCTGCTGCTTTATCTTGTGTCTCCTATTTTGCTTACAAATGTTCCTGTCAGAACCCATCTAATTCTAATTACTCAAATTACTACAAAAAATCAGGAGACTTTATAATTTAAAATATGGATGTCGCCCACC
The DNA here is from genome assembly GCA_038406235.1 of Peronia verruculata. NCBI lineage: Eukaryota > Metazoa > Mollusca > Gastropoda > Systellommatophora > Onchidiidae > Peronia > Peronia verruculata. The sequence continues at coordinate 10,404 of JBCAUA010839898.1, forward strand.
TCCTTTGGGAGAAAAAAATGAAACAAACAAAGAATAAAGAAAAACATATCTATTACGGAATGCTCTGTTGTGCTTGGCCTTGGCTTTCATAACCTTCTGAAATTGCAGGATTGTTTGCTTTTTTTAGGGTTTTTTTTTTTTTTGTTGTTTTTTTGGGGGGGTAAGTGGATGCCACTAAGCTTGTACAGAAGCAACCTATTATGACCTGCATGTTTTAGATTGATAAGGTTTTGAATGCCCAACAGACAACTAACTTGTATGCTTCTCAGGAAGCTGAGAATGTACAGAGTGTCTCCATTGGATCTGTTGGGGTAAAAACAGATTGTAAAGCCTTCAAAACTTGGAGACCTGAGTATCTATGTCTTGTACCCACGGCAAATGAGTCAGATGTCACGCTAGGCGATCTCGAGTTACGCCTGTTTTTAACTATTGCCCTGACTCTGATACCAAAATATATACCAAAATTTTTATTTTGTTCAGATTAAAAAAGGTTAAATTTAAATATGTAAAAAAAAAAAAAAGAATAAAGAAAGAAATTTGATATCTAAGTCAGAAAATATAAACAGCCATAACTCAAAATCACCCAGCGTGAAGTTTGACCCATTTGCCCTGGGCGCAAGACATACACTCTTGGAAGTAATAAAATTCACTTCTTAAGCTGTTTCTCTTCATCCACTGGAGTTCTAACATTCTAAATTAATGTTGCACAAGAAAAGCAAACTTAAAGCAACTTATCATCCAGCCCTAAATATACTGTCTGTAAAGACCAAGCCTGTCTAAAAAGAAAAAAAAAGGGCGGGGGAAAGAGGGGAGGCGGCCAGGAAAGAGTGCACTGTGCACAGATAAATGATGGGCAACATCTCACTTCAGCTTAGTGAAACATCATATTTCATGCACTCATGCAGCTAAGAGCACCTGTTTTCTACCATGCAGCTAATTAAAAAAAAAAAAAGATTTAAAATAAAAATTCTCTCTTTAACTTCAGTAAAAGGAAAATGATAGAAAAATCAACAAATTTCCAGAAAATAATTTCTTATAAAACCCAACAAAGAATCAACAAATTTCCAGAAAGTAATTTCTAAAAAAAACAACAAAGAACCAACAAATTTCCAGGAAATAAAAATTACAATGATAAAAAGAACCGATAACCATAACAAATAAACAAATAAAGAATGATAAGATAAATAATGATAGTAGAATAAATTGCAACCAGGTAACTAATCAGTAATAAACTTTCACATGGAAATAAACTAGAATATCAAAATATCTGTGTACCAGTAGGTCTAGAAATGTCTTTGTATGTATAGAATCACTTTACAATCCTGGTGATCTATAAGTATGGCTTCAGTTCAATTAACGTCTGTTGAATTGTAGGCCTACTGTGTCCGGTGGGTGAATATGTTTTGTTCTATGCAGTTTCTTTCCTCTCCACCACTAAAGTACTAATATCAAATGAGGTAAAATAGATGAAAACAATTAACTTTCAGACTAGAAAACTTATTGCTTGATCAATGCAATATAACCAACAAAATTCATTTAAAAAATAATTTTTCCAATAGAAAAATTATACTTATTTCTAGCCAGTCCACATACCTTTAACCTGTTGAATAATGTAAGCATTCAATAAAATGCCACTATGGTTTGCCAACCAAACTATTTTAATCTAATAAACCATGTCATACTTTCCTTAAAATGTCTTTCTTTATTGGAGAAACAAAACTGGAAATCTGTGCATTTTATTGTTTTGCAACATTTTCTTCCAAAATTAAAACCATCTTCTTTCTTTCTTTTTTTTTTTTTTTAGGAAAAAAAGAAAATGCGCTCACCACTTTTTTGTCAATAACATTTAGAACCCACTGCTTTATTATATTCAAACTGAAAAAATATAGCATTAGTCAAAAATTCTAAAAGCTTTTTATGCTTAATCTAATCTAGTTGTGGTTTTCTTTGTTGTTGTTTTTGTCATTTTGGAGGGAGGATGAGGGAGTGTAATTCTTTTTTGCTGAAAGAAGCTTGAGTATTGATGTTACTATAGAAAACAATTTAATCAAAAGTGGCTTAACTTGGTTGTGGAAAAAATTGCATGAATACGTTATG
>JBCAUA010839909.1:0-13720 GCA_038406235.1 Peronia verruculata
TGCCCTGACGACAAATTCTTACACATCTCAGTTCATCTTGTAGTATAGGTCACGATACATTGTCAAAGTCATTTTTTTCCCGTTGTCTCTCTGCCCGCCGACATGTAGTTTGGCCTATTTGATTTCTAGTGTGAGTCATGGGGCTGAGGGACAGCAGCCCACCTAGAGAGCTGTCAGGGGCGCATGTGTCTCCAGCAGCTTTTGTAACATTGGTGGTGTCATGGTTTGGATGTCAGCTCTTTAAGCATTAAATGCAATTTGTTTAATGTTTCTTGAGATAACTTGGCGCCTGGGTCCGTTTTTTGTTTTTAAACGTTCAGACCAAATGCAATTTAATTGTGATCGAAAGAGCACTTAGCAGTGACACCGAGTTCTATTATTTTCTGTACTGTGGATGATGAACCATTTTAAGGTTTTACTGTATGTGTGTATTGCTATGTCAGTACATTGTTTGCCTGACTGTGGATGATATTCATGGATTGTACATTAGAATCAGTTCTGGACATGTATGGTAGATTGAAATGTCCAAGTATAACAGGGTGCTTGTATTTGGAGATGTAGAACCTCAAGCATATCCACAAAATTTATCTGAAAACATATTAGTAATAAAAATATTTTTACTCCTGGATGGTGGACGATATAGCTATAGGGATGTTACTGTGCTACCTGTCTGAGATAATTGTACTTCAACAGCCTCCAATGATTTGAATTTGTATCAATTTTGTATGATATTTTGACAGACTACAATAAGAATACCCCATCTTCTGACAATTAGCACATTGATAAATTCACCGTGGCTCATGTGACGTATTGTTTGTACTTTATGAAAACACGTTGCCTGCGTAGAGTATAAAGTTTTATCATATCTTTTCATTTTGAACAGTTTCGTCTTTTAACTACGTCATCTTTTCACGCCAAGTCCTTGAATTTTTATTTTTGGATATTGGACTGCAGTCATGTCTCATTGCAAACTTGCTGGATTAAACATCTGTGCCATTGCAATTTATTTATTACTTGCTTCTTATCCCTTGTTCTAGCAGTCAGACTTGGAAGCGCCACATAATGATGGCCGGGCAATCAGCTCCTTTCTTCCCTCTCTTCTCAGATTCGCTCCGAGTGTGGTTCACCTTCAGACGTATCGACTCTAGGGGATAGTCCTCCCATCTATGTCTGCTTTTTTGTCTTCCTTCTTCATTGTCCAATGTGCCTTGTAGAGGATTGTCTTTTCAAGAAGTGATGACCTTTGAACGTGTCCAACGAATTTTTCTAAAGCTAACTGTGATGTTTCTGTCATTAAAGATAGTGTTCTGTTTTGTCAGTGCTCATGTTGTCTGTGCAATCGTGTAAGTACTTTGGATTTTGATTTTTGATCTATTACAGCTGTTTCTAGGTACTAGAAGCAGTGACCGTTCTTAACTTCCCTTCCATCGAGTTTGATGTCAGTGCTTTTTCTGTTGGTGTTGGGAGTCATCAATGTCGTTTCTGCACTGATTTCTATACCGTGGGCTGTAAAGGTCTTGATCGGACCTCAATAAATCCAGCTGTCACCTCTTCTTTCCTTGTTAGGCCGTCGTCAGTAAATGGCAAGTGGATGGTCGCTCTGCTCCTGTCCTGCTGATAGCAAATCCGCCAAGCCACAAATTTGCCTGACCACAAATCTGCCTGATTACAAACCTGCGTGCCTAACTGCAGAACTGTCTCATTACAACGTTAGCTCACTAAAAGCTCACTAAATATAAATTCCTGTTTGTCTGCCCACGCAACTGTCTACGGTTTTTGTTTTTTTTTCGCATCTTATGTTCATTGCTATTGCATTCATCATTATTGGCTCTATTTTTCTACATGTTTGGACCAGATCGCACATTGCCGACGAGAATTTAAAGTTCTTTCCTTATTTTGCCTGTTCATAACTTTGAACATCATTCCCCCATTTTCCCTCACAGCACAATAAAATAATCTGGCTTGGATGTTGGTAACACAGTTTAGCATTATACTTAGGAAAACGTATCTCTGGCTATATAGAATAGGAAATGAATCTTTGTTAGATACTCCAATAATAACAATAAAATATCAATGAAATGATTCTTTAAGGTAGAACTAGTGGCAAGAGGGCAAAATTCCTTATTTATGAAGCAATTTCATTGATATTTGGCATATAGTACCTTATGGGAAAGAACATTTTTGCTATTTTTTTTTGCATACATTATGCAACTTATGTATCAAAATGGCCGACATTGTCGTGTAATAGTGTAAATTTTGGTGCAGGTTTGTATCTTTAATTTTTTTTTTTAATTTTTAAAATTTGAGTTTTGAGAACATTAATTTAAACTACCTCATTACATATGCATAAAGGACATAAATGAAAAAGTTTTTGATGGAGGCACTCAATTTTGTTTCAGAACCTGTATAATTAGGTATTAAAAGATTATGCCAAGTTTCAGCTCAATTCCTTCATTAGTTTCTGAGAAATCATGCACCAAAATATGTTAATTAGCGAAAAACATACATTTGAGAAAATGGTCGAAAACTAAACATTCTTACCTTCCATTGTTAAAAGTCAGCTCTCAATCCAAATAAATCCATTTAATGCCCCCTCTCCCCGGGGTGTATACATCTCCATCCAGAGCTTCTGTTTTACTTCCTATTGTTAGATATGTACTGAGTATACAATTACAGCAACTAAAACTTTCACAAAGTTACAAAAAGTTCGTTTTTTCAGTTCTGAGCACAATCAACACTTCAAAAATGTATTGCTTACAAAGGAAGCTGGTCTATAGATTGGAATAGATCTCCCCTGCCCCTTTTAGCTCTTCCGTTGTTCCAGTGTTCTATTAACTTTCTGTCTTGGTTCTTTTATAATTTTAAATGATTTTTATTATATTGTACTCGTAAAAATGCCATGGTAACCATTGTAAACAAACTCGTTGCTAGGCAATTTGAAAGCAGGGTGGGGGTGGAAAATGTTTGGTAACTGATAAATAAGAGCTAATATGGGTGAAATAATGGCCAAATCAGAAGGGGGAATGCATGAGCTAGGTCTAGAAATAGTTTTTGGATAAGGGTACATTTTTTCTCATTTTCTTCAAAATTCTACCATTAGTTCTACATTAAAAAGTGATAAAGAAAAAAAAAAAATAGAATATAAAAAAAGTAAATTCGTTTGTCTCATCTATCTCCATGGCAATATATCTGTCTTTTTAAAAGCTGCTCTCCACCTCATTTTTTTTTTCATAGGTGAATATATGGCACTAATGCGAGTCTTATCAGTTGTTTATTTTGGTCTGTGGACAAATCATGACTTGATGCCAACTTTTATAAATACCTTACAACCTTCGGCCGGCTGTACTAGAAAGAACTGCCATTCTCCTGATCTCTAAGTCGGTCAGATCTTCTGTGAACGCAAACATGCTTTCCCTAGTGCTGTCTGTTCTGCTCATTTGGCAGGGTAAGAGCTTTTCAATGTATTAGTAATTATTATTTATTATGCATTTTTAAGCATTATTATTTTTTTATACAGTTTTAAGCATTATTATTTATTATACATTTTTAAGCATTGTAGTATAGTTGTGAACTTCTTCCGTAGGCCCTCGACACCCAGAAATTATAAGTAGCATTCTGAAACTTTGTGATGCTGTTCAGATCTGTGCTTATGGTATGGTTAGTGTGTGCAGTCTATGGCTATACGTGTGTTTCTCTAACCGCATGGTACGATCAGTGCTTTCTATAGCGCTTGTACGTTGCTGTGAGGAGCGAATTAATTTACATATAGCAAATAATCACTAATAGATAAAAAAAAAATTATTATGTCTATTTGTACTAATGCAGAAGGGAAGAGTGGGGGAGATAGGAGGAAAAAAAAAAAAGAAGTAACCTCTCATTATTTCAAATTATTATGCATTCCAGCCTGTTTGACATGCCCATCTCGCTGTCAAATCTTTCACAGAAACTAAATTACAGCTGGGATATATTAAAAAGTATTGATTTGGGTTAAAAATATTTTTTATTGAGTTTTATTTTACAGATCTGTATGACTATAATCCCTCATTTGTTTCCATCAAAAGTCCTATGATTTGGTTTATGCTAAAGATGTTTCTCTTCATGTCAGCCATGAAACGTCTGGAGTTTGAAATATTAACATATCACGCAGACGTTTTTTGATTCAGCCTAACATTTAGTGGCAAAAGGAAGATTTGATAAAATCTGTAACCATTTCCATATCCGGCTCAAGACAATGCGAGCATACAAACTGTGTATAGTGGTTATGGTACACGGAAAGCCTTAACGAATGTCACATTTCTGTCTTAGGAATTGCTCTCTTTTCTCCGTGTATTACAGAATGTTAAGTACATGTACATATATAGCATTATGTCGGCAATTGCTGCTCCGCTAAGCACACAATGCAATATTGTGCACTAAATGTACTGTGGCAATAACAGTCCTTGGCGATCGAGAGAGCTCTGACGGCACCTGGATTTTCTAAATTTCGATTGAAATGACCATTTTCGATTTTTCGTGTTTTTAGAAAGATTTATACCAGATTTCAGTACAGAATGTGCCTATAACTATTGAAGACTTTTTATCGATGAGAGGTTGTCAAAATTCAAAAATTCTTTATCAGAATGAAGAAAAAGATGGTACTGTCAACTCTTTTACTTCTTCTCCTATTGATAACAGCAACTGCTGAATTCATCATGGGTCTTGTGAGGATTTCTATTGTTAAAACAAATCCATGGACTTAAGCACTCAGATCCAGTGAAAAGAAAGGAAGGAGGTGTCTCTTCATGGGTATATTAGCTTATCATATAGGAAATATAGGCGCAAAGTCCATACTTGAGATCCAAGAACAAGCCTCCAGGAGCCATTGGAGAGAAAGGGCTTCACAGTTCATGCCCTATGATTACCTTGATGTCTACTCTTTTGATGTCTTCTGTATATACAGAAGATTTCCAGTGCGTTTTATAGTCACAAAATTTCTTTATTTTTTTTCCCTTGTTTTTCTATCTCCTCCATACATAGCAACATATTTTCATCGCATTGGCCCAGATACTTTCCTTGACGTAATATACCAAATGTCAAAAGCGTCTTAACTTTTTGTTAAAATTTCATTTACTTTTTGATGAAAAAAAAAAAGAAAAAAACGTACTGAATAAAAATGCCAATGTGAACATTTTTTTAATATATTATTCATTAAAAAAAAACTCATTAAAAAATCCCTTCTGACAAAAGTTAAATGTTAGATGTTAAAAATAACATGCAAATTGTGAAGCGATTCGGCTTGGTAGTAAGGAAGGTGATTGATTTTGACAAACAGGGCAAAATCAAAGATGGCGGTCGCTTCCCGAGCAATCAGACAGGTTAGTAAGTTTCCAAGGACATATTCTGAATTTAATCAGACAGACATGCTAAATATACATGCAAACAGTAAAATGACATAAAGTTAGAGAAAAAAGAAAAGTTTTCTGGTGCTCTCCCCCCACCCATCCCCTGTAAAGCCCTCTTCAATTATTTACCATTCTATCATTTCAGAATTTTGAGAATAACGTTCGAACTATTTTGGCTTCTGTACTTTTGTATAATTTAGATAAATAACAATTCTTCAACAATTTGTCGTGCCAAAGTTAAGAATGACAGTTTACATCTAGGTAATAGTTTCAAATCTGTGAGACAGCTATGGTTCTGACTTGGAATTACAAAATGTGTTCTACAGGAATTCCCCATCCTTTTTAGTACGTTAAGAAATGACATTAGAATAACTAAACGAGGTTTTTAGAGGTAAACAAACAAACAAACAAACAAACAAACAAACTAACTAACTAACTAACTAACTAATTAACTAACTTACTAACTAACTAAATAAATAACACATAGACACATTAATGATGATTGCTAGATAGACGACCCGTCGTGAATGATGATAAGAACCAACAGTAACGAGGAAATCAAACACAGTGTCATTATTTCATTGTTTACCCTCTTTCATTTCTTACACTGCTTTTGTCAAAACTCGATACCATTGAGTGAGTGTTCGGCGCTATACTTTTCACTTTGATGAATCTTTAGCTGAGATGATGACAACATATTGCTCTGTAAGCTCAATGCATACAGGGATTATGCCGACCTGCTTCCTGATCCTGCCGATTTGATTCGGCCACAATTTCTTCTTCAGCTAATACTTTACAGTTCAAGCGAGGTTTTCCATTTCCAATCACAAACTGCATATCATTTTATTATAATGTCACAATGTTTCAAAGTTCAAAGTGATACCTTTGGGTTTCAGAACTCGTAAACAATATAGAATCCATTCCTGTATTTCATTCATTCCCCGTGGAAAGCATTTTCTCTTTTAAGTCTACACTAAATGGGCCAGAAAAAGGAAAAGGAAATGGGGGTGGAGGGGTGAATTATCTCAATAGCCCATGTGATGGTGGTCATCTGACGTGATGTCAATTCAAAGTGGGAGGGGAAGGAGGAAGAAGGCAAGAAATGATGCCCTCCATTCTAAGACAGCCATACGTCCCTGCCCTCTCTCCACCTACACCTTTCATCCGTAAGAGATAATCCCTGCACGGTATATTGTTGCTTCTAGAAACCCAGAAAACCACTTTCTCTCTTAACACAGGCAATGCGATATTTCTTTTCAACCATTCAATAGGTATGATCACCCTTTTTTTTTTTCTTCCATTCTCTGTGTAGCGGTCGCCTACACCATCAACGACTGCCCAGCTTCTGTTCCCAGAGATCAATATCTTCAACTTCATGGAGATTCTTGTTTTGAGTTTGTTGTCTATGACAAAAAGGAATATGAACCAGCCTCACTTTATTGTAAAAGCCAGGGAGGAACTTTGGCGCTGGTCAAATCACAAGCCATGCAGGATTATTTGTATGGAGAAATCAAAAACACCTATGGTTTAGCTGATGACCCGTATTACGTATGGATCGGACTGAATGACCTGGCACAAGAAGGCACGTTTACGTGGGAGGATGGCTCAGCCTTGGACTATGCCCATTGGCCTAACATTGGACTCATCCATTACTATGGGCACACTGCAGAAATTGATGACTGTGTGGCTATCACTACTACAAACAGCCTTTGGGACGACTTGCATTGCTATGACCCACCATTTGATACCATCTATAATGCATATCATCATTACATCTGTCAGTATCAGTTGGATAAGATGGCACAGTCAGTCACAACTACAACCTCAACAGTACCCACTACTACTGTTACAACAACACAAATTCCTACCACCAATGAGCCCACACCTTGCCCTCCCTTTCAGTGTAATAAAGACTGTGGAATGAGCGGCTTCCGTAGGGACCCAGTAACTGGCTGCAGTTTGTGCGAGTGCGACTTCTAAAGCTTCTACCAACCATTGGTTTTTGTCAGGTTCATGTCACTGAAGTTTTTTTATTGCTTGTCTCCTTGGATAAATTATCTGGCTCATTCTTTCCACGAAACAATTGGGCATAAACTGGCAAGTTTGATGATATCATTCATTTATAATTAATCTCATAGCGTTAGACCTGGAAAAAAAAATATATATATAACAGTCACGCACACCCACACCAAGACAGGGTAAACAACAAACAAAAGAGAAAAAAAAAAAAAGAAAAAAAAAAAAAAGTGCCTATGATGTTCGTGAAATGCTGAATAAAGGACCTTTGAATTATCACTTCAATCTTTGTTTTGAATGAATTATGAGAAAAAGTATACCGATTTTCTCTGTAAAAAAAAAAAAAAAAGAAAAATTCTATTATCTTATGTTCATAGGCTTGAATTCAAATATTTAAATTTACGGGTCCATTTTAAGCGAAACGTTAGGAAACTGTAAATTTACATAAGTAACAAGTTAATACTTCTCTGTTGTCCTTTACGACTCCACATCCCATTTGCCGCATAAAATAAATGTGACACTAACTATTTCATGTAGTGAGTTACCAGTGTCAATAGGAACAAAATGAATGTGTTTTATTTTTCATGAAACAATTACTCGGCACAACTGTTCTGTGCCACATACTCAAGTTCAAGGTAAGCGCATTGGATTCTCTGGTCAGTTATTTCTTAGTTCTCAAAGAACTCCTCGGTCCCTCCCCCCCCCCCCCCACACACACACACGCACACACTTTGAAATTCGATTCATAAGATCTATTCGCACGAAATTTACACTCACTCTCTGTGTAGCTTAGCTTCCCACTTACATGCATTCGTAGTTAAATATTGACGCCAGGAGGAGCGTCACCTGAAAAAAAAAATTATTATGAGTGATCCCAACATGGATAGCTACTGAATATTAATTAATGTTCAGTACTGGCCACTGGTGTTGGTATCGGAGCTAGATTTAACGGCGCATGAGCAATATTACGGCAGTTCTATGCTTGAACAGCTGGCCAAAGTTATGAGCAACTGCCCAGGCACACAAAATAGTGTTTAGAAGCGCAATATAAATGGCAGATCAGTATTGTAGATATGTGGGAGAAAAAAACTCAATGAAATGTTAAAGATTACAATCATGACAGTGATTCTGTAAGCCTGATATGCTCACTTTTGGTACACACCCTTATGGCAGTGTGAATATTTTGTTCTTAGATGTTTCTTAAGTGTATATTCCTAGATTCCTGGTATGATTTTCAGTGAATTCCTAACATCATAACCACCCATGAATTTTAAAAAATACAACACGTGGTCATGCATATCGAAAGCCAGCTTTGTCTATATTGTCGTTTGGAATGACGAATTCATGACAACATTCTTATTGCATAAGTACTTGTTTCTTCTCTCTACACCCCCCCCTCTTTTTTTTCAATTGACGTCCCCGAATTAATAACAACAGAACAATAACAAATAACAAAGTAATAACCGAGAAAAAGACTTTAAAAAATACATGTCAGTGAAAAACAAGAAAACAGCCAGGCAAAGAGGGCCTCTAAGTGAAAAAAAAAAAAAGAAAACTAAAAATAAAAATGAAAACAGAAACAGAAAGCAATACATTCAAATATGAAAAGAGAAAAATCATCGTCATCATCATTTTACAGAAATGTCTTGAAGAAGCCAATCTTTCACATAAGAACGGCAAGCTGGCGGACAACGCTGTTAAACTTGGAGTCGATGTTATTCTACAAAGCAGAGTTGGACTAGTCTTGACATCAGAAGAGACAAGGGTCATATCCCCAATAACTGTGCCAGACCAGACAAGCTGAAAAACAGCTTATCCCCAGATTCAGGACACATTAGGGAACAATCTCAACTGGAGCAGGATTCACCAACAGGAACTCAAAGCCTGTGATAGAAAAACAGGTAGATCTGCATAGCTGGTTCAGACTGTTTGTACGAAAGTCTTAGACTGGTGAACTCCTTAAAACCTATCGGGCAATAATGTTGAGATAATGAACGAAAGATGAGCCGTGATTCGTGGATAATGATAAGGCGAGTACGTTTACAATGCATTAACCTCTGGGTTCCTTGTTGTGCGGTTTTATCAAGTCATGGCTTACAAATGAACTATTGTGGTCCCAGTTTTACCAGATATCAACTGTGGGACCTAGGCACGCTCATTTTATTTGTATAGAGCTTACTCGCCTCTACAAAACCCAGCGTTCTTGGAAGATGAACGGTAATATTGTCTGACTGTTGAGAGCACCATAATCGTCAGACCTATGTTTATTCGGGCAACAGCTATATGTGAGTGTAGTTTCAAGCTGAAGGCAGATAGTAGAGAGCATCATTGTTGAACAGCAAGAGATAGCTCTTGGTTTCCTTGCTCACTACACGAGGCCAGCAGAGTCTTCTTGGCGTTCAACAACGTATGGTTGTTTTCGGAATAATAGCTATGCCCACTCAGCCATGCCTGGGTTCACTTCCCTTTTAGAGTATATTTTGTCACCATGGACTTCCGTGGATCACTCACATTATGTCTAAATACAAAAGACAGCAGGTCTCTTGTTTTTATTGCAGAACAGTGTCATTTTGTTTCAGAATGTCAGTGTTATCTCTTCAGAATAACATTAACCTATGTCTAGTTTCAAATCTCGGTGTCACAGAGTGACATCAACTCACTCATACATACACTCACACACACACACATATATATACATACACACACACATACCAAGAGGCGAATGAGCCTCCTCTTCACTATAACAGGTCAAGGAAGGTCCCGTGCGTGATGCATATCTTTTGCATGGTCTACGTCTACTTGGGAGAAACCCATAGAACGCATATTATCTTTTACCTAAGGTTTACCAGTTCAGTAGATATTACTTGGGGAAGAAACAGACATGGGTGAAGAATGGTGTGAAATGAAGTCAGATGACATTAATTCAAATTCACAAACACATATGAACAGACATATGCACAAATATGCACTTTCACACATCCACCTCCTTGCCACTGGTTTTACGTTCAGCACGAGTCAGGTCCACCACAGGCCCTGAGTGTTATGTCCCCACTATTCAAGATAAGAATGAATACACATAACGAGTTTACTTGAAAAGAATATTGAAAACAAAATAATGGAAGAGAATTTCGTCAGCAGAGTTAAAAATCCCGAGGCAGATTAAACTTCCTAACGGTCACAATGATAGAGATAAGAAATACTGTCATTTCCCATCCTTGTTTCAAATCCAGCTTTATTTTTTGAAGGCTATGCCTCGAGCATGTCGGGATCAACTGAAACGATCCATCTCTACGAATACAATTTACCTAGATTGCATCACAACAATTTGTTCTCTTTATTTTACTTCCCGCACAGCTGCCGCCTACACTGTCAACGACTGCCCCGCCAGTGTTCCAAGGGACCACTATCTGCAGGTGTACGGGGACGCGTGTTTTGAGTTTGTTTTCTACCGAGGCGAACTCTGGCACGATGCCGCGCGTTACTGTAAGGATCAAGGGGGAACTCTGGCTCTAGTCAAGTCTCAAGACATCCAGGACTATTTGTATGGAGAGATTAAAACGACATATGACGACCCTAACAACGTGAATCCCATCTGGATTGGTCTGAAAGATGACATCGTGGAGGGCACCTATATGTGGGAGGACGGCACGTACGTTGACTATCACAACTGGGCCTACCACGGAGAGGGCTGGCACTACGTCGGACACGGCGGAAATATCGAAGACTGTGCCGCGATCAGCCCTCTGTCAGGTAAATGGGATGACCTGGAATGTGCACAGCCTCTCTTCCCGCTCACCAACTCCAAGAACCGCTTCATCTGTCAGTACAATTTGGCCCCAGCGGTACAACCGACCTGTCCCCCGTTTGTATGTGACTTGGATTGCGGCATGAACGGCTACTACTCAGACCCTCAGACTGGATGCACCTTGTGCGAGTGTCACGATTACTGAGTCACACATACACCTCTCTCTCTCTCTCCCACTCGCTCTTTGCGAAACATCAAAAGCAACTTTTTTGGAAATACAACATCGCAAAATGAAACAGAAACAACGGAACTCATAACTGTACCCACATTCTTGTTGTAAACCAACTCAACATAATGTACCAACATATATTGACATCATTGCTTGAAGTTTGATTGTAATCAGACCCGTTCTGCTGTCTGTCCTCTTTGGTCCATGTTCTTTGTGCCATACCTTTAGTTTGATACATGTTCCTTACATATTCAGTCAAAAAGACGCTAAGCCAGTATTCAAAATCAGGATTTACACACAAGAGAATTGGAGAAGGGGGTGATAGAGGAGGAATCACATATCTGAATAATAATCACAATCATAGTCTCAAAAGGCTACTGATTAGAAAACTCGAAAAAGCTTTGAGTCAAAGACTCAGTCTAATCTTTTTTTTTTTTTCTTACATTTTCCAACCTTTTAACTAGGCAGAGCCCTGTCATTCATATACAATCATAGAATCATTTCCATGGTATTAAATCGTCAACAGGATTAAGCAATTAAAAAAAGGGGGATGCTGCTGCCCAAAAACCATCGGCGAGTTACAGATCAAGGACTACAGAGGCAATGTCGAGACTAATAGCTGTTTTGACATCCAACGACTTGCTCACCATTCTGAGACTGACCTCTCCTAGTCGAAAGACTCAGAACTATACTGAATGAACAAACAACAACAACAACAACAATAACAACAACAACAACAACAAACAAACAAACAAACATAAAACTCTCTGGCCCTGAATGAAGCAATAACAATGACTTGTCAGTATAAAAAAATGATATGCAATAACACACTACTATAAAGTTAAAACTACAACTACACATCAATATCAAAAGTAATAATAGAACCAATGTCAACACCATACTGTAGCAATGCCAATATCAAGCGCACATTAACACAGCAACAATGATAACCAAATTTGTATTTTTTTTTTTTTTTTAGATTCACCAAGACCATTGTCATTGTCAATGTTGATAACAAGATGAATATCAAACTGAATACAAGAAAAACCTCCAATGATGATGAACAAGAAGAACACAACATTCTGCCGAAACTATTCTATCAATACTAATAATAACACCAATAACAATCTCGATAAAAATGTTGGCGTCAATAGCATTTACAAAACAACGACTTATAACAGTTCTAGTATCGCAAATAAAGCGCTGTGAAATTGAACAACATTGAAGTATGCTATTTTTGCTTTCATATTGTCGAGAGTTGACACAAATCATAATAATTTATAATGTTGTTAAATAGAGTTCATTCAATATAAAATATGTTTGACTTTTTTTTTATTTTTTATCTCAAACTGTCCTACAGTTTACGTTCAGTCGATCTGTCTATAAACACTTTCATACATAACTCAAACTGGAAGTATTAATGTGCAAGAGAAAACGAAAGCCCTAGACAGAGCCACATAATCACATCCACAAATACACGCGCGTTTACGCTTGTAGAAACAAGGAACAGAGACAGAGAGAGAGAGAGAGAGAGAGAGAGAAAGACAGACAAAGAGAGAGGGGCGTAGAGACGGGCACAATGAGGAAGGAAGAGAGAGAACTAAAGATGTGCACCCCATCTGGAAATGCACGAAAGATAGGAAGAGGTAGAACGAGGAAGGTGTAGAGAAAGATAAGTTGTAACAATAATGATGATGATGACGACGTTAGTGATTATTAGCAGTGACTATAGCAGAGTATTACTAACAACAACACTATCAAGTTCTTTATAATTATGCAATTTGCGTTTTTGTAATTGTCTAATTAGTTGCCGGTTAGGCAGTATTTTTATATTTTGTGAAATGATGATGATAGTGATGATAATGATGATAAACGTATTCAGTTTCTACCAAATCGAGTACTCCATATTGTTATTTGGCTCTCTTGATTAGTTGCCCGTAGGCAATCGTCTTGTATTTTGAGACACCTTTTTTAAGGGGAGGGGAAGCGTCCTGGAGGTGATTTTTTTATCATTAAAGTTAGGTTATTTCAAATTTTGCCATCTAATTCATCATGTTCAAATTAGAGGAAAACAGTGAGAAAAAAAAATCGACTTTTTCATACGGTTGCCATGGCAGCGTCCAATAATTGAGGGAGTTTACAATGTATATCCTGTGCCAAATTTTAATGAAACTTAAAGGTTTAAAAGTTTTTTTTTTTTTTCAGCGAAAAATTGACAAGAAGAGTTTTGTGTTCGGCTGTTAGCCTCTGAACAGCTTTTTTTTTTTTAGCCCTCTTTTTATGACTTCTGTGTCTCTTGTTGCTGTTTTTTGGCTCTCTGGGTGTATCTTTTATCGAATTTTGTTCGCT
>JBCAUA010839920.1:0-13719 GCA_038406235.1 Peronia verruculata
AGGCCTACAACTACAACCATGCCTAGGCCTAGATCTATCTATCACGAATGTCGGTATTGTGAAGCGAAATGATGGTTTAAAAAATAGAGAGAGATCTATAAATTTATTTTATTATTATTTTCTCGTATTTTGGTAAAATTCGCGTAAAAGTTACGAAAATTTATAAAAGTTACAAAAATTTGGAAAAATCGCGCAGTGCACGAATTCGTGCAAAAGTTGCAAAAACGAATTTCTGGGGGGCCAGATAATGAGCATACTTTAGAAGAAGAACCATTTCTGCACCAGAATCAAGTAAAAATTTCCTGCCCTTTGCGGATTTTATCAATTTTTCTCTACATCTCCTGAAGGATGGTGTAAATTTGCGTCGCCATTTATCAAGCCTTACCAAGCAGTTATGCATCCAGTCATGCACAGATTTATTGCAAGCCAGTAATTTTTTGCAGAAAAGTAGCCAATTCATTCCTTTTCTTCATTGTATTATTATATTTCTAAGTGGAGTTGGGAATTCTATTGCTGGATTTTTATCAATATTTTAGAACCCCCCAACTTTCAGCCCTGAAAGTGAAACATGTAACTGGAGATTGTAATTAATCAAATCACATTTACCCCTTTCTCCACTTTTAAGTGCTTGAAAGCTACTCCTGTTTTTATGGTGAAGTTAATGAAGTTGCAGTATTGTTTCCTCCCAGATTCCGTGCATGTCCTTTTGAATTCATGATAACTGTTTGACCTTTGCATCGGCTAGATGTATCTGTTGTAATTATGACATCATAGCAAACTGAAAGAAATTGTTCAACAACCAGTACATGACCTAATCATAAAATCAATGGTGTTTAAGCAATTTTTGTAGTGTGTTTTTTACGAAGATACTATACTGGCATAAAATTTACTCAGAATCTATGAGCTTGCAAAAACATAATTTAGTGAAGCCTACCATATCCGTTTCAGTGCTGAGAAATGAAAGGAATGAATTATGGTCTTCGTAACTGTAACACTTTTCTGCTAGGACAAAGTGGTTCAGAAAGCCATAACACAACTTGAAGAAATCTATCTCTGAAATAGACATTGAGGCCAAGAAAAAAAAAAAAGCACGTTAGTCAAACATTCTGACTACTGTATAGACTTACCTGTCTGTCAAGATATTTTGAAAATTAACCAAAAGTAGTAGTCACAATATATTTGCTGATCCATAGGTAAACGTATAAAATAATAATTAGAACTAATAAATCAAAAAGTTTGGGCTTGATTTACTTGTGAAACTGCAGTTTACAATATTATAAAATGAAAAAAAAAAAAACAGTTTTTGAAATTGTATCTTTTATTTTCACAATCAAATGTGCAATTTAATTTCTGTCTCTGCAAACCAAACACATATATTTCTTTTCTAAAAACATTTCATTTAGTTCCTTTAATTGCCCTGTTTGGATGACAGAGGCCAGTATATATACATGTATCCATTTGACCATGACTTT
Organism: Peronia verruculata; assembly: GCA_038406235.1. Classification (NCBI taxonomy): domain Eukaryota; kingdom Metazoa; phylum Mollusca; class Gastropoda; order Systellommatophora; family Onchidiidae; genus Peronia; species Peronia verruculata. The sequence continues at coordinate 1,473 of JBCAUA010839920.1, forward strand.
AACTACTGTATGAAAAATAACAAATTGTAGGCCTGCAAAAAGCTTATAATACCATTCAGTTCGTTTCACCGTCACCAATACTTGTTCGAACATGCTTCAACTACTCGGGTGAGCTGCAAAAAGAGTTGTAAACTATTCTTTTTTGTTTCAGGATGCCTTTGTGGAATACTTCCCTGACCAAGGAGAGTTCGAGGAAAAAATGTGGAAAGGAGTTTTGTTTACAGCGATTGGACTTGGGGCCCTGGCCACAGTTGTTGCCTCAAGATAAGAAATGATGGATCATCAAGGCTTCTGGTACTGTGAACTGGTACCATCACAAACATTTAAGACCAATTCAAATGATCTAACAGAACAGCAGCTGTGTTATCAATCTACGCAGAGTTGAAGCCACATGTGTACAAATCATTCTCATAATCTTGTTTTTGCATGGGGGGATTTTGTTAGAAGTAAAATCAGTTTTTGTGTGTGTGTGCTTTTTTTTTTTTTTTTGGTTGTTGTTATTTTCATGTCTCTTCCCTGCTGATCACATAACATAATTTCTTTCTGCAAAATTATACTCTATGACATAAATTTTTTTTTTTGTACTCTGTCTGTATGCTCATTATCAGATCATTAAACAGCTGAATTGTATCTGAGTTTACAGGTCATTGAAAATGAAATTTTATCAAGGGAAGAAACACTGATTTTGGATTTAATGAACCAGGAGTTTTATGCATTTTTTTTTACATTGAAAAGATGGTGGAAATTAACAGAAAATTACGATTGCATGCCCTATGGCTTATAAAAACAGAAATGTGTGTTTGTTTGTTTTTGTTTTTTTTGTTTTTTTTCTTCTAAGAATGTCTTTAAAAAAAAAAACAACATATTTTTCATCATTATTTTTTTTTTTTCTGTATTAATTTTTTTTTTAATTTTGATAACACTTATGGCAGAAAAGGAAATGAGAACTCCACAATGTCTGATACTGAACTGCATGTTATGCCATCACTTTGTATCTTTGATTCTCGAATGAAATTGGGCCCCAAAGTTATTATCTTTTTCTGTAAGGGTATTTGATAATCATGAAACGTTATTTCAACCTGAAATTTGAAGATTATGATCCATTGTGTAGTGCATATATATATAATATATGTGAATACATCATTCTGTATACTGGTCATGAGAAGAATATTAATATTTTGTGGATAATATTGAATAAAGGTTGTACAATTTTTGAAACTGTAATAATATTCCCTACATTAGTGTAAATTATGTACAGTGAGGTGATTATTTTGATGAGGGGCTTGAGGTTTGGGAATGGTTTCAAAATTTAAAAGTTAAAGAGGAAGTAGTATGCTGCAAGATGCACAAGGATCATTGGACTCTCAAAACCTGAGCACGAAAGATAAATTATGTTATTGTGATGTCAAAATCAACAAGATACAGTCATTTAGAAGAGAATAAACTTCTGGCCAGCTTGTACACATCCTGTATCCATTGGTCAAGTGTGCATGTGTGCTTTTATTTGACATTTGTGGTGAATTCAGAGAAATTAGACGTTCGTGAGGAAAGAAAGTCACCATTGGAATCTCTGTTTTTATTGACATAGAATAATCCATTAAATCTGATGTTTTTCCTTGCTTCTGAGCCTGTCTGTACGAAAAGGAAAATTATCTCCAGTGAGTTGATGTATGCATTGTTGTATACAAAACAGAGATGCTGAACTGATTGTGCAGTAACCTCTTGCTAGTACAACTGCTCTTGTTTGTCTTGTGTTGCAAAATGTGTATAGTGTACAACTACATGTTTCATTTTGGTTCTCATCATTGACACTATCCTTGGTATCAATAAAACTTAAGATTGTCATTTTCAGAGACTGTTTTAAAATACTGTCTATTTTTGCTGATTCCATCTGAGCTTTCCTTTAATTAGAAGTGCTTCTTTTAGAATAGATCTACACATAGCCTACTTCTTAGCACATTGCAATAGAACTGTCCAATAGATGCACTACTGAAAGTGCAATAGCCATGGGGTCTGCACAACTGACCGTCTTTGATTTCGTCTTTATGTATAGACTTTATTTGGCCAGGAAAGTTTGTTTTTTTTTTTTTTTTAGCTACTAAGGTTACTGCAGTGGAAGACTGTGCATCAGTAGCCGTGGCAATAACATTATGAGATTCAGGAAGGCTTAGGACATTATTACACATTTTACACGTTAGGTTAGAATTTAGTGTATTTTCAGCTATCATGTTTCTTGTGTGAATGACATAGAAAAAAAATAGTGTTAACATTGTGCAATACATTTCATTGATTGTTGGTTCTTATTACACATTGTATTTGAAAATATTGAAATTGAAAGAGCTATAAATTAGTGTATGGTTACTTCAGTTGCAACTTTTCATCAACAAAGGGAAACATTTTACAAGATGTAGTCTCAGGATCAGTTCTCCTCACATTCATAATGGCACTGAAATACCATTTAAAATATCTTTTTTTTTTTAACTACTAATTGCCAAATATGGAAATTATATACACATACTGGTAGTCGCAATTCAGTGATTTTATACATACATACATTAACATTATAGATCCATAGAATCATAGAGAGCCGCTTACCTTTTCATTTACACATGAATTTGAGTGTTTTTTGGGGCTTTTTTTATTTTAGTTGGAAGGGGTGTCTACTTTCAGGTGTCTTGTGTTCTCTTTTTTTCAAATTGACAAACACCATGTGGGACTCAAAAGCTGCCTCACCTGCCAGGTTTTAATATCACACTGTTTATCTGATTTAATATTCACACAATAAGCAGGTGCAGCATGTCTTCAGAGTCTTCATGGTGACAATAACTTTTCTCTGTTTAAAATTGCATTGTTAAATATATATACATCATTTCATTTTGTAAGATGTGTCATTATGTGTACATGTTAATTTGTTAGAATCTCATTGTTCATTCCATAGTTTTAAGTGCATGGAGATCGGAAAAATGTGATTTTTCAAGCAACCCCCATAATCCTGCTATCTTTTGAAAGGGGGAAGAAAAAAAAAATATTTTTGCAAGTCTGTCCATATCAAAAAGAAGAAAGTTTACAATCTATGAATTTCAAGTTACAGTAAAAATCACTGATTCAAAATGATTTCACAGTGAATTCTCACAAATAGGGATAGCCATGTAAAATACATTGAATTGGCCCTCCAGAAAGTTGTGGAATAAAAAAAAAAAAAAAAAACGAAAGGTTGCGCATTTGCCAGATGCCATGAATGAATTAGTATTGGCTTATATTTATATGGAGATTAAAATTATTGACACATACATGTGTGCGTATATTTCCAGCACTTCAAAACAATGGTATTGGTGTATGTGGAATAGAAATTATAATTCCTTCTTTGTAGAGAACAATGTTTCTGTGAAGGAAATAAGTGTTGGTGAAAATAGAGTTGGATACGTTGGAGGTCGTGGTCTCAATAAATTCCAAACATAACGCAGATAGATAAGACAGAGGCAGATAACCAATTTCACTTTTAAATTATCACTTGATAGTCATTATCAAAACAGCTGATTTGTGCCGATAAACTGCTCTTTTCCATTAAAAAAAAAAAAATGGGGTTGAGTGAGTGGGGAAAAAAAAATTGAGATAACTGCCCAAAATAAAACAACAACCAAGTACATATGTAGAACATGTAGTCAAAATGAGACGTATGTCGATTTTTCACCATATGGAGTTTTTGGTATCATGTGATAGCTTATTTCATACCCTTTCAGGAAGCGAAAAAAGTCTTGAGCTAACTCGATTCTAGCCAGACATATTGCAGTTTAAAGAGGCACAGGGGGACCACTCAGCAATGAGCGGAATTCCGAGTGAATCGAGTTTAAATGAATGGTCGTACACATAAATCTACATGTCTACCTCACAAAAAACCCGATTTTAATCAAGTAATAATTATGTATAAATCGAGGGCAAGACCGATACTGTCTTGTTTAGAAATGAATGCACTTTCGATTTCTGCAATTTAAAAAAAATTGATATCTGACCCCCCTCATCACATTCAAACCCTGATTTCTCCGTTCTAGCCCAGCGACTTACGTCTCATTTCGACTGGCCACGAGACATATACTCCTTTTTTGAGACAGGCACTGCCTTGACTATTCCTATGCTACTAATGAGTAGTACTATGAGAACAAGCACTAAATTCTCTATGAATGATTGATTCTTTTTGTATTACATGTATATGAGGTGGTAGATTTACTTGTGTACATTCTTTGTCCTACTTAGGCTTCAAACACATAGAAAGTGGGTAAGCATAACATCTAGATCTAACCATTAGAATACTTAAAATATTAATCAGATCTCTTTTCTTGATCTAGATTAGATTATTGAATTCATGGTGAATTCTCAGAAACTGTTGAAATATGACTTTTTTGTGAGAAAGGAACTTATGAAGGATTTCAGGGCAAAATGAGACGTATCCAAAAATCACTGTTTGGAGAAAAAGGACAGTTTGCTCTCCATAGTTAATAACACATATCAAGAACTAGAATTTTCTGAAGACTTTCGGGAAGAATCTTTTGCGTTTGGTGAAAAGATAAGTTCTTACCATATAGCACTATCACTATTCCCAGTATTGGGAGGGATAAGTAGAAACTTTCAAATATGGCATTGTGTTTTGCCCTCAAACCATTATGTACTGCTTTTTAGTATATGTACATGCATGTTTTATTCATGTGAATATGACTGTACTATAGAATAATAATTTCAAAGATGTAGGGGAGATAATGTAGATGTTTGTATTGTTTTGCAAATTCGTATGTATTCAGCACATACTGTAGGCGCTATATCATGAGGTGATGGACACAGCTTATGATAATAAATCAATGCTTTAGTAAATTAGAAGTTGGGTTTGTGTTTTGTTTTTGTATCCTGTTTTTACCATTTTATATGTACATGTAGTCGGTCTGCATCAAAAAAAAAAAAAATTCTGTACAAAAATCACATGTAAGCTTACAATATATTTTCTCTGTAATTATGATGATATTCAATCACAAATAATTTATCTGGTCTGCCTTTGCATCACAATTTCAATCTGGAGATAAATCTGTAAGCATTTTAGAGAATAAATATTCTGTACTGCAGGATCTAGATGATGGAGCAGTTTTACCATGGACACCACTGATATTGATTTTTCATGACTTGTATCATCTCATATTGTGTGTGTGTATTTGAATTCTCATTTTCCCATTGAGCTAATATACCCACAAAGTGGCATGTTAATTCAGTTGGAACACAGAGGATTCATACTAAAATTTTACATATTTGATTGTGCCTTTCTTCTGCTCACTTAAGCATAATGTACAGTGTTCTAGTGTGGAAAATTAAAAAGTGTCTATGAAGTGGTCGTGAAGGAATTTTCTTCTGGTAAAATGCAAAAATCTTTTTCTTTAATAGCACTATTAATAGTGTACAACAAACAATTGTGAATTGAATTATGTTTGAGGTCTTGAGCATTGTTTCACAAAGCAAATAAAAAATACAATTTTGGCAACTGAAAATTGTCTTTTGCTTCTTCTTCATATTGTGTGAATCTGGTCATTCCTTATAATTGAAAGGTGTTTTGTTGTTATTTTTCTGTGCTAAAATCCCAAATTCCGACATCTGGTGGAAAATACAGACCTAATTACACTGTATGTGCAACATATATACATCTATGACCAATGAGTATGAGACAATGGGAGCCCGCACTTGAACATTATAGGCTACTGGACATATTGGCGTCATTCAAATCAAAACATCTTACCAAGCAAGGACAGGGGAACGGAATTAAATGAGTGTATGTGCCGATGAGATCAAGAAGACTGCAGGAGAGGGGTGAAGGGGGAAGTAAAAAATTGTAGATAGACAGAAATGCTGAGTATATTATATACTCAGATTTTGCCCGTGGCGAAGGGGCTCAGATTTAAAGCCAAATTTGTGGCGAGAAACTTAGCATTTCATAAATCTGACTTAATGAATGGACTACTGAACAGCAAATTCTAATGCAGCATTACACCCAGAGCCGGACTGGCTACTCGGGAGTTTCCCGATGGGCCGGTGCGTCAGTGGATCGGTAGGTCTGTGAGCCGGTAGTAAGTAGGCCAGACGGTTGGAGGGAGAGAGAGAAAGAAAGAAAGAAAGAAGAAGAAGTAGTAGAGGGACTTCTATGTCCCAGGTGGGCCGGTTAAATTGGCAAATTCCCGGCCGATTTTTCGAGCCAGTCCGGCCCTGATTACACCAAATACATGTACCACCATACTGTATCTCTCATAGATTAACATTTTACATGTACATAGTTTAATGCAATTGCCTGTCCATATTTTGGAAAGATATATCACATGTTGAACTTCAGCACTAAAGGCAGAATTGTTTGGTGAGTGGGTTAGGGAAAAACATAATCCAATATTTCTACTGTTGCTAATAATATTCAAGAGATGAAAGAAAAACGGATGCCACAGAGAAGAGTGCTTGGTGCCAGTACTGAGTAGGTTCAAGTCAGGCTGGTTATAGTCCTGTCCAATGCCTGTGTTGAACTACAGATGTGTTGATCTTCCTTTCCATTTCCCCAAAAGGCATCAATTTCAATCCACTTGACTGTACTGAATTCCCATCATGTTCTAGATGAGGAGTTCCCAACTGGTGAATCACAATCCCCAAAGGGATTACAAATTTACATTGCCTTTGGCATGTGGGTCGTGTAGCCTTGCTAGAAGTGGCGTGGGGTAAAATTGATGTCAACTCATCAATATTTTCTACGTTCTTACTTCTTACATGTATTTTTTTTTTTGTTTCAATTAAATTCAATGCTTCTTTCCCTCACCATCGAGAAAATAAAATGTAAATGAAGATGCTGACAGGTGGAGGTCATGTGGATTTCAAGCTATTGAGTCGCATGGGTTTCAAGCTTTTGGATAAGGGATCACGTGGGTTTCAAGCTTTTGGGTTGGGGGTCACAAATGCAAAAAAAAACTAGGAAGCACCATTCTAGATTCTTAACTGCAATTCTCATTTCTTTTGCTCTGATTTGGCACATAAGGCATCAGATCACAGAACATGTGCAAAAAGCATGTACATTGTAGTAAATACACATACATGTATTACAACATTTTTCAGGTCCTATCCTAGGCCTAGTCCCAATCTTCAAATACTGTAATATACTGACAAAAACAAAGCACTTATTGAATTGAATGTTCATGTACACATATTTCAGAGTTGGATAGAGACCAAGAACTGAACCAATGAAAATGATTCATGTCCACTGCACAGATAGTATATTTTTTTGCTTTTTCTTTCAACATGAATTCACTTAAAATGAGAATTGAACTTTTCAAGAACGAAAACAGTTTTATGTTTGATAATAATGCATACATACATGTACATATAGTGATATGCAATCTGTCAAGTCTCAGGTTCAGGCAGTTTCACACTTTATATGATGGAACAAGATGCACCATCTCAATACTCGATAGACTTTTTAAGGTAAAAAAATAATCATGGGCACATTTCCAATTTACTACCTAAATTAACCCTTTGAACCCTGGTCTCCATTGCCTGAAAAATCCCTGTTCGTGGCCTTCTGGGCCCAGAACACACATCTCGTTTCATGTGCAATATCTTGTGCCAATAGAGCTGTGCATGGAGGTCACTCAGGCGCTCGCCGCGTGTAGCGGGTGTACACATTGGTGGGCTGGAACTAGAATACTTAGCGTTGAATTTAGTCTTTTATTGACGATTACAAGAGAACCAGGAAACTTTCAGCGGTTTTCGCCAAAAATTGTGGAAAAAAAATATAGTATATCATACCGTATAAAATTCTACTTTATTTTCATCGATTGATTCCTAGGGCTGCAAAATATGTGTTAGCGCGATATGTTGTCATACTTTTATCAGGCGTATTTTTATTCTACCCGATAAAATTTGACACAGTGAGCACAGAGCTTATACGTTTAATAAATAAGTACATGTTTTCAACATTATGTCTACAGAAACCAGATATGTCTGGGCCGCTTGTATTCTTAGGACCGGTAGCTCCCCCTCCCCTTCCTCCTCCTGCTTCCCCTCCCCCTATTATTAGTAGTAGTTGTATGATTAATCCTGGTCTGCCAAATTCTATATAATTACCTATATTTTATTAGACCCATTATTTTGAAAGAGACCGAATTTTATTACTACTATTATTATTATTACAAATATCAAACTGCCTAGTCTTCTTTTTGCAATACTTTGGCATCCCGACACTCTTTGGGATGAAGCGAGATTCTAATATAGTAACACACATATAATGGATAAAACACATTAGGGACACACAGGCAGAGAGAAAGGGAAACAAAGAAAGAAAGAGCGTAGAAAAGAAAGAACAAAGGAAAAAAGATAGAAAGAAGAGAGTAAAGGAGGATGTGATTTGATGTTGCCTGTATCTGGCGCTCTCTGTTTTGTTTTACTTTATTTTGTTTGTTTTTTTTAAACCGGGCTGCCGGATTTATCACTGCCATTTCTATATATCAATTTTTACCATAATTTCAGTCATCACTAACACAGAATTAAGACAGATGAATTGACGGACGAAAGGACAGATTGTAGACGGTTTTTTTTTCTGCCAATTATTTCTGTTTTTATTATTATTATTATTATTTTCAGAATCCGCCTGTTATTCTGATCAGTTAAGAGTCAAGAAATAATGACAGGACTTTGATTAATTATTTATCAATTTATTTCTTTTCCCTAAAAATCAAATTGTTGGGGGAAAAAATCAACCAATCAATGAAATGTGCTCACCTCAGGTAGAATAGGAAAACATTTTTTTACAGTATAACAATCTATGTATTTTTTAAACAATTTTTAGTGAAAACCGCATGTTGCTGCGTTTCTGGGTTCTCTTGTAATCGTCATTTATGAGATTATATTCAACACTAAGCCAATAGTTTCTGCCCACCAGCCTTACAGCGTAACGACCTTGACCACGGGGTTGCACAGCCCTATTAGCTGTGCAGTGTTTTCCTGGTTCAGAAAGATGGATGGATGGATGGATGGATGGATGAAAGAATGAATGAATGGATGGATGGATGGATGGATGGATGGATGGATGGATGGACCAACGGACAACAGATTTCCTGTACATAATAACAATAGTAATAATAATGATAACTCAATGGACATTCCCAATGTTCTACCTATATCCTCAGCTTCACCAGTCCAAACAACTTACATCTGTAGATAAAGGACCAAAGGACAAAAACAACAACAGCAGCCTAAATAAACATGTACATATTTATCTTATAACTCACCAGTTGGGACAATGGCATTGAAACGTGGACGGAGGCTGAGGGTAGAGTGAGGTGGAATGCGGACACAGGAGCCCGGAAGACGTGCGGAGATCTTGAGTGGCAAAGTCATAATACGGTGGTGGGTGCTACACGTGCCTGTGTTTGCCCTGCGCGGGGCAGACAGGACCTTGTGCCAACATCCCTAACACCCTGGACGTCCAGCCCAGTTTGGACATTGCTAAGGCGCTTTGATAAAACACCCTTTCTTCCTCACATTTAACATCTAATTACTCCATCATTGTTAATTTGAGCTGTACAATCTTTGATTGACCAAATTTATATAATACATGTACTAGAATAGAACCCACGGCTTCTGTGGGAGATTTTTAAAAAAAAATATAATTATCCCGGCTACTTCATGTGTATGGCAAAGCGTGCGCACCTCGATGTTGATATTTTGGTTAACGGAACTGAATGTTACTCAGAGAAAACGTATTCTGAACGCGTCATATTATCGAATTTACAATTCGGATCAAGCATCCTCGCGAGTTTATTATTCTACTATTATTGTATTTTTAAAATAAACTTTTTTTCGAGTTTATGTACGTAGAAACACAGATCCATGTGCAACAATGTTGTGTACCAAATTCCGTCTTGATCCCTTCAGTTGTTTTCGAGTTCATAAGCCTATTGTGGGTTTTCTTGCAGTTTTATAGTATAGATACGTCTTGGTACTGCGTATATAACTCGCTAACGCATGGCCCATATAGAATGGTACTTCATAATGTATACTTTGCATGTAAGTGTATCTTATCATGCTGGGCACAAAATAGCTGTAGTCGTGCTGATGTGTCGTTAAATCCTTGTACAAACAAACAAACAAACAAACTAACAAACAATCTATTGAGATATAGCAATTCAGTGACAATATTAAAAGAAAATTTTAGAAGGAGCGAGAAGAAAAGAACGACAGCGGAAGAAAAGGATGAATAACTTAATGTTATCAAGGAGTGGGTGTGAACCAGCTTTGTCACAATCCAAATCCAGATCAGAGTGAAACTATTAGCAATGGCATAGACTCGGTTGTCAAAACAAAGCGTCCTTAGTGATGTCCTGATGTCCCGCAATGTTACAGTACAACATGAACCATGACGCTACATCATTTTATGCTCTACAAACTGATTTTGCTCAAGGTTTATGCATTAGATTGCAGTAAGAAAAAGGCGATTTTCCGGAAGCAGAATGTTGAGGCAAAAAGCGTTTTGCCAAAGTACCTTCGATTGCTTCCTCCATTTGGCCAGCTCCACTGTTGATACTGCGGGCCACATCAGCCCTCCTATCTGTTGTGACAGAAAACTCTCATCAGGGGACTGAATCAAACCTATGAATGCGTAATGGGATTCACTGATGATGGAGAGAGAGATGGGGTACAAGTGAGGAGGAGGCAGGAGAGAGAGATGGTGAGGATGTTGAAGAAAAAGGGAAAGGGATGATGAAGAATTAATAACATCCGTCCATATATCCATCCTTCCATCCATCTATCCATCCATCCATCCGTCCATCTATCCATCCATCCATCCGTCCATCTATCCATCCGTCCGTCCTTCCATCCATCCATTTGACAGAGGGTAATATTTTAGCAAAACATGAACGCAAAAGAATATAATGGAGCAAAAGTAAGGAAGTAGTGAGAGAAATGTTAAAGTTGAGGGAAATAATTATTGAAAAATAAAGGAGAAGTGGATAATATCAAGCTATACGGCTGTTGTGGAGGTAACTTTAATAAGATTCTTCAGAGAGAAGCAGAGAAAGAAAGAGATAAAGAGATATAAAGAGACAGATATCCAAAAACCCATAAGGAAGAGAGAAATATGTAAAGAGAGAGAAAAAAGAGACACACAGAGATAAGGAGTCTGAACGACACACACACACACACACACACACACACACACACACACACACACACACACACACACACACACACACACACACACACAATCACACCACCCCCTGCCACACACACACACATACGTAAAGAGAAAGAAAAGAGAGATTGTCAGACATACACAAAGACTCACTTGGGAGATATACAGAAAGACCTTCATGGACAAACATACAGAAAGATTTAGCATGGCAGACTTACAGAAATACATGGGCAGACATACAGAAAGACTTACATTTATTAAGAAAACATACAGAAAGACTTACAAGGGCAGACATAGAGAAAGACTTATATGGGCAGATAAAAAGAAAGACTTATATGGGCAGACATACAGAAAGACTTATATAATTTATTATCAGACATACAGAAAGACTTATAATTTATCAGACATACGGAAAGGACTATATGGGCAAACATACAGAAAGACCTATGTTAGCTCCCTAATAGCAGCTTTTGCCGCACAATACTCTTCAAAGCACTGTTTGTTTGTTTGTTTGTTTGTTTGTGTGTGTGTGTGTGTGTTTTTGCGCTGTTTGAATTTATTAATATTTTTGCTCATTGCTAGTAAGCATAAGAAGCTTACGTACTGGATATGTATTTAAATATGTGTTACGAGTTTTGTATAATTTACATTTCTGTTGTTTTGTATGAATAATGATATCTTCGGGTCGGTACTTTGCGTTGTCGACCTTGCGGCATTTTTTAAAATTTTTTATTTCGACCTTGCACCTGAGTGGGGCTGTGCGCGAAGGGACTTTCCCAATTCTTGGCCCAAGAGCTGGAGACGACAATGGAGCCCTTCTTTTCCAGAATAATCTTCACAGTAATTCCGTAAAGTCCCAGAAGGCAGAGTTTCCAAGCTGATATGTTATAGCTCAGACTTTATCGCGTAGATGCTCACTGTTCTCCCCCCAGTCAGTTTCATTCCGTCATACATATTCATCCATTCAACTACTTGCCTATCCAGCCATTCACAGTAGTACAATAACTAAGGACCCCCCCCCCCCTCACACACAAACACCCACCAAACACTGAA
>JBCAUA010839930.1:0-13719 GCA_038406235.1 Peronia verruculata
GTAAGGGGCGCAGGGAGGGGGGGAGAGGGTTGTATTAAATCTGCTGACAAGAACAAAACTGAAGTTTCACAATACCATTTGATAGACATGTGGTCTTGCTTGTCTGCCGAGATTTTATTGCAGTTTCATCACTAGCATTATTGTCCTGTTGATGACGAAATCAAAGTGCCCCACAATTACACAGCAAATAAATAGGAACTGTTACCGCTCATAAATGACAACAAAAGAGCCTATATGTGCTAAATGATGATTAAATTAAGGCCAGTGTTATGAACTCCATTACATGTACTCATTTTCAAAGTGATCTTATATAATGTTATTATAATGTTATTCATTAATTCTTCATTTAATGTAGCCATTCAGCCATAATATTAACGGTAGGGTATCTACTTTGATCATGCTCTCAACTCCCCCCATCCCACCCCCACTTCCCCTCCCCTGAAAAAAAAAATGGAGTGACTATTGCGGCTTGTGGAAAGTTAATTTGGATTTGGGTCAGGTGGACATTATTTTTAGCCAGCTTCATCTCGTTACTAAAAAAAAAAAAGGTGTGTGGTAAACACAGTCCACAAGCCAACAGTTACTTGCCTGTGTGTAAAGCAAATTATGAGGCCAATTTCTTGCGTCAATAAACGTATGGTCTGTTGTGGCCGGCCACATGACTGCAGTAGCCCTTACCGAAATATAGATGCTTTAGTTGGAAATAGTTTTGTTAGTGTCAGTTAAAGGCGTTTTGTTTATGTTTGTTTTCTGTGTCTTTAATGGATATGTATCTTTGTGTGATAAAAGAGATTTTTCCGACTTAGCGAGCGGCTGGAAATTCCCGTCTAATTTTAGTAGTAATTTTGTAGTAAACACTCCAAACTGTTCACTACCATTGACATGGCAAAAACAAAAACAAAAACAAAAAACAAAAAAGTGCACCGGACCGGTGACAATGATTCTCGGATCTCGTGGTGGAGCGGTAACAAACATCAGTGAGTGTTCTATTTTTAGCAAGGGGGTACAAACACTCCGGTGGGGATTTCCGGGTTTTGCTTAGTCGAATATGAACTATTTATGGCCTCAATAGATATTTGGTCTATTGTGAGGCCAAAATGACGGCAATAGCCCCTACCAAAAAAAATTTAAATAAGTGCTTTTGTTAGAAATAGCTTTGTTTTGATTTATTTTGTTTGTGTCAGTTAAAAACGTTCTTATTGTGCTGTTTTCTATGTCCCAAATGTATCTTTGTGTGAATAATTACTGACAGATTGATATACCGGGGTGTATACTGTTTGATATGAGGGTGAGACAGAATGTGTCATTTGGTGTCAAAATTTGGAAGAAGAGAACCTTTCTCATAATAATTATTATATAATATACCTTATGCATTCTGTGATTTGAGAAAATCAGTGTTACCTTGAAATATATATATGTAGATATATATATATATATATATATAAGGGTGTCTCAGAGCTTCTATGTACAGTACGATAGCTGGTGTTGTAGAAAGCCATAATCGTAATAAAATAACAAATAACAGCAATTAGAGAGAGAGAAAGAGAGAGAGAGAGTGAGAGACCGACAGAGAGAGAGAGAGAGTGTCACTCGGATTTTACACACACACACACAAACACACAGATAAACATATAGACCTATAGACTAGCAGATGGACGGAGAGACAACAGAAAAGGCATATCTGTATAAGAAGAATGAAAAAGAGGATTGAAGGGGGGGGGGGGGGATAGAAAAATAAATATAGTTCCAAGACATGGTGTGTAAGAACAAGAGAGTTAAGTTAATCCAAAGACATTATCGATGGATAACGTCTTATCACCGTCAACAGACACCGTCATCGTAGATTTGTTCCGACCAAGCGAAAGGCTGGAAATCCCCGTCTTATTTTAGTAGGGGGGGGGGTATAAACACTCCAAACTGTTCACTGTCATTAGCATAGAAAAAAAAACACATAAAAATGCATGGGACCGGTGACAATTGTTCTCGGATCTTGTGGTGGAGCGGTAACAAACATGAGTGTGTGTTTCATTTTTTTAGCAGAGAGGTGTGAACACTCCGTCGGGAATTTCCAGGTTTTTTGCTTAATCGATTATGAAGTATCGTGAAAAGCCGTGATTGGAAAGTTATGTTGTTTCGTGTGGTGGCTACATGAGCTGAAATAAGCCAAGGGAAAAAGATGCGGGGAAAATTGAGAAAAATGGAATATTCTGTGGATGACTTGCGAAGCAACATTGAGATAAAGAAAGATATTTTTTTTATTCTTGAAAGCATAACGGGTTGTATGTATGTACATTTGGCTGTTGTCATAAGAAGATTTGGTAGCTGATTATCATGGTCGAAACGTGTAATTGCATAACTTAGATGTTACTCGCACAACATTATTTACTTTTTAAATGTTTCACTCAAATTTTATAATTATTTATTTTTTTATTTATCTATTATTTATCTCTTGTTGATTGATATTGATTTGCTACACATTAAAATAAACTTTAAAAAATGTAATATATAAAATATATATTGCTCGTGTTCTTTCCTGACGATGGATTGTTTTAAAGTTCATTTTGTGATGCCTTGTGTCGTTCCAGGTACAACAAAATCCATGACCATGTCGGACGGAGCACTAGATCTCAGTATATCCTCATACGAGGCTCCTTCCCATCGAGCCTCCAGGCACCCAGATGGCAATAGTGACTCTGGCAGAGCGTCGACAGACAGTACATCGTCAGACCCTCATGAGGACGTCAAAGTGCGACACAGGTCGTCGCCGTCCTCAGCAGCCCCGATCTCTACCTCTGTCAGGCTGGGTGGGGTCAGTAGTAGCAGCGTTGCTGCTACCACAGGTACCGCGGTCTTCCCACCCACCTCCCACTTCAGGGATGTCTCCGACTTGTCCCCACATCTCCAAAGGCCCATCAACTCCTCCTCCAGTCCTCTCAGACTATCCCATTTGACACACACGCGAAGTTATTCCAACCCCAGCTCACCCGTCCCAGGGGTGACCAACTCGGCGGTGCCGGAGGAGGACTCCAAGCCTCCTTTAGTGGAGGACCGAGTGGCGGACGCTCGCGTGGCACCAATAAGGCCTTTCAAAATGTACCCGGTGGATCCGTTCAACGTCTACAGCAATCCTTTGATGACAGGAGCCGGCGGTGCTCTGTCGCCCACTCCAGTTGGCCTACAGTCCCTGTACGATACCTCTTCTCCGTCCAGCTTTCCCTCTTTCCCCCTCACCCCTCTCACCTCTCATCTCCTTCAAAGAAAGCGCAGAGCAGAGAATAGAGACTCCAACTCTGGTGGTAATAATAATAGCGCCCAGGGCAGTTCGATTTCGGCCCCGAAATGCAGCAGTCCGAACAACTCTGGCAGTCACGGCCCTAACAATGGCAGTTCTGGCGTCAGCACCTCCAGCCCATCCTCGCCGAAAGAAGATTCCAACGGGAGCGATGGCGAGAAGAGAATGAAGATGTCGGGCTCCTCACTGGACATGAAGAAGGATGAAGCCTACTGGGACAGACGCCGTAAGAACAATGAAGCTGCTAAGAGATCTCGCGATGCTCGCAGGCAGAAGGAAGAGGAGATCGCCATGAGAGCTGCATTTCTGGAACAAGAGAATCTGAAACTTCGAGCTCAGGTGGCCATTTTGAAAAACGAGACTGCAAAACTCCACTACATGCTTTATAACAGAATGTGATGTTTTCTCGTGAAACAAAAGAGGGCCATGCTGATATGAACCCTTTAATAACATGCTTTTTTTTAAATTTCTGTTCTATATTTTGTAACTTGAACTACAGTTGGCAACTACCTCTGCATGGGAGCATCAGTCCCAGTGTCTCATTTATTACTTACTGTTCAGTGACCTGAAATGTTTGTGTAACACTGGTAAACTTTTCTGGTGTAAGATAGTCTTTTTTTGTGAAGAATATCCCTCCCCTGGGGGGGGGGGGGAGAGGATGTCTTTATAAGTGAATTCATTGGAGACAAAATAAATGGCATAACTATTTGAGCATTATATAATAAACAAATTTACCCATTCAGTAATTAAATAGTGAACGTGAATCAAAATTTCCATTTTCTCCATTTTATTATGTATATTTTTCATTGAACAGTTTGTATTTCCTATGAAGTTCTGGAGACAGATTATTAGGGGAGGAGGAGATTGATTTTGTTTTCGAATAAAAAAGGGGGATGGGATTATGTATAAAGACATCATAGTTTTGTTTCACTGTGCTAGTGTTAAAAGCCACCTCTGTTCTTCAGGAACATCGCAAACTGAAGTTGTCATTGATAGATCTATTCTCATAATGTAACTCCCGGTGAAAATGAAAGCAATTTGTCTGGAACTCCGAGCATTAAGACTTTAATTGATTGTCTTGATGTGTTTACCTACAATCAGGCCAAGAAATGTTTGTTTTATGAACATAATCTTGTAGACTTTCAACCATCTCATTTTTAACTTAGATATCATTATTAGAGCTTCGATTGGTCATTCCTCGAAATCATCCATGTCTGAAATCTAAAGACTATCGTAGACTGACATAAACTATAACCCAGCAATTATATGTTATTACGGGTATCATCAACTGTGCATTGAAATATTTGATACATTCAACTGCTTATTATATCTAATATCTAACGCAAAGATTCACCTTGATATTAATAGCCTTCCAGATCATGCTTTTGCATTTTATACTGGATTTTAAAAAAAATCTCATTTTGCAGATTAATTCTCTTTTCATAATATATATGACGATATTTTTCTTATTTTCAAGATATGAAGTGAACACATGAATCTTAAAGAGATCCGGTGATTTTTCTTATTATTTTAGTTCCAATGTTTTTTCTTTGAAAAAAAAAAAAAAAGAAACTGTTTATGATTAATTGTTTATTTTGTGAAACATGATCTTTTGATAGACTATGGAGTAACATAGATCTTATGTCTGTTCGTGATGAATTTCTACAGGTATGAATGAACTTGATGGTGTGGAGACATTATACAAAAGCAAAACAAACAAACAAACAAACTAAAACACAAGCAAAATAAATCCAACAAACGTATACCACTATGTACTATTGCATATTTTGAGAAAATGTTTTTCTGATTTTCTGATGTTTTGTTTCTCTCTGGCAGACCAATTTTGGGTTATAGTGGAGGTGATTTCACTACGACACTACGACTGTCAGTTAATTTGTTTATATGTATATCACCAGTGTTGCATTTCTGTACATACTCTACGTTACCCCGCTGTTCTTTCTGTATAATAGGCTGTTTTTAAGTTCACTATACCACCAGTTCCCGCCCCTTAATTCTTTCTTTTCCCCCCTGTTTAGTCACGAATTGAAGGTTTAATTTACTATACGTGCACGTTCATTTGTTAATATATCCTACCACCTGTTTTCCGTGGTCTAAAGAGTTCCACTCAGGGCCGTCTTAACGCATTGACTTGGTGGGCACTGTCTTGTCCATGGGGCCCACGAACGCAGGAATCCCATCTTAATCGAACATTTACATTTTATTCCTGTGAGTTCTTGTAGGAGCTTTTGTACACTGCTTTGCCCAGGGTCCCAGAAAGTTGTTAAGACGGCCCTCGTTCCATGTACATGCCCATTTCGTAGCTTCTGTTTTTATATGTTGAATGTTAACAGTTCTTTCATGACTTAACAGTTTATTTTCTGTTTTGTTCTGTGTTCGTTTCTAGATGCTTAGTTAAAGCTAGACTGGCAACATTTGTTCTGGACAATCCTTTTTATGAATATTGTTATCCTTTTTATCCTCACAATCGTCATCATTGTTACTATATAAACTCCATCATCTTCTTCATCATCGTCATTATCCTTTTTATTCATTGCTCTTAATATTCAGTCATTTGTATAGGGTATCAAGGTAGTACCAAATATTGAAATGTACAAAACATACTGAATGTGACCTGGTGCGCTCACTGTCTTCTCCACGACAGTTTGCTGTTTCACTCCCCTTGTTTTATGTGTCCATGCCATGTTTTCTTAATTAAGCACAAACTCTAGAACTATACCATCTTGCCTTACATAGTGGTCCACCTTAATGCCGCGTCCCTTTTATAATGTGTGTGTGTGTATGCATGTATGTGTGTGTGTGTGTGTGTGTGTGTGTGTGTGTGTGTGTGTGAATAATGGATAGACAAATTGAGAAAGAGAGAACGACAGAGGGAGAGAGACGATGTCTATAATTATTAGGAAAAGAGAGAGACAATTGATTGATATGCTCTTGAGAAAAAGCTTGAAAGAGACAACGAAAAAAAAAAAAATAAATAAAAAATGAGAGAAAATGAGAAAGAAATAAAAGTGTGTGATGTGAGAAAAGGAAATTTTGTACCTATAACTGTGCATCTGTCCATGTGTTTCTGACATTTTTCTTTCTTTTTCCCCACAACACGTCCTCACGAAGTTTCGCCCTCTATATTGTACTTTACTTTCATCCTTTTGTTTGCTTCTAAGAGCTGCCTTTAAATAGCTATAACATCTTTTATTGTTTAAACAGAAGTATCATATCCTGTGTCTAAAGATTTACAAACCAGTGAGTGCATGCTTGATTTGAAAAAAGGAGTTAGATTTACAGATTCAGGTAATTTCTCGTCGCGGCTGTTTTGATTTAATCCTTATTTAACATCAAGTATCAGGCAATTCTATGTTACAGCAGCTTTCGGGTACGTCTAATTTATTTGTAACAGCGGATGCCCTAACAAAAGTTCAGACTACTCAAATTTAGCCCGACTTTTTCCTCTGATTGGGCAGCCTAGTATTAAATCTGTGATAAACTATGCTAAAGTAAAAATCGATAATGCGGATTTACATAATACGTTCAGCATTCCTTTCATGGCCAGAGATCTTCTTAAAAAATTTAATCAGTACCCGAGATGAAGTAGATAAGCATTTATAACTCGATACTGTCTTTCCTAATAGCCTTCAAACATCTGCAGTAATTATCATGACAGTTTAATGCACTGCTTAGATTACTGCAGCGGCTATCATTACTATTACTGCCATTAGGAACTCTATAATAATACAGCCACTGTCAACGCTGCTACATGGACTATTATTATTATTATTATTATTATTATTATTATTACCAGCACTGCAAGCCTAATAGCAACTACTACTTCTACCACAACCAATAATCGTAGTAGTGCTACTACCACAATCATAAGAACAAAACAACTACATGTACTAACGTTCTTGCAGCTACCACAACCACTAGAATGGGTACCACAGCACTAGAATGACTACCAACAACCACTTGAATGACTACCACAGCCACTAGAATGACTACCACAACTACTAGAATTGCTACCAACAAACACTAGAATGGCTACCACTGCTCGTAGTATAATTTAAATAATTTTGTCTATCGCATAGACATACTAGTCTAACTAGACTCAGTGCGCATGTTCAGTATTTATCGGCCGCCATCACTCCATTAAACAGAGGCCATTGTTTCAATAGAACCATACTCGTACGACAGAACTATGGAAGCCGAGCAGCCGAGCAGGCTCAGGAAAGAAGCGTGTGTAGAAAAAAAAAAAAAATTGGTCAAATTGGACCGGAAGCTATCCCTGCGAGCCGGGTCTTCTACTTGTATGTCTATGGTCCATGGCAACCTTCGTAACTTGAGTCCAAAATTCTGAAAAAAATAATTAGGGTCTCCAATTTTGACTATATGTTCAGATCAAATAATATCTTGAGTAATGGAAGCCATCTCACCCCCGCTCTTTTCAAAAAAAAAAAAAAAACGAAAAAAAAAAAGAAGAAAGAAATATCTCTGTCTGTCCCTCCTCCGGTTCATTCTGACCCCCAAAGTAGGCGAAACTCCGTGTAGAACATCTTCGCCTTTGCCCAGCTTCTCTTCCCCTCCTTGCTATCCTTCTTATGCTTTCCTCTCCTCCTCCTCCTGTCTCTCTCTCCCTCTCTCTCTCTCTTTCTCTATTTCTGTCTGATTAAAAAAAACTTACACTATGTGATGGCGATCTGGCGATATGTTATTAAATAAGCGTGAGCCAAAGATGATTGTTTATTCTCGCCATTCCCAAGTTGGTTTTTCTCTTCATTTAGGGTTTTTTTTTTTTTTTTAATAGCTCTGCCTTGTTTTAAATGCTTGAGTGTGCCATCAGCTTCACTATATTTTTAATTTGCATGAATGAGTGATGGTTTTGTATTTCTTTAAGTTTACATTATAATTTATTTTTAATTCTTGTTGTTTTACGTTCTACTGAGCGAAATCTTCACCGCATTTGAGAACAATATTGTTGTATCATTTTGTTATTACTATGCTGTTCTTTTTAATCTTGTTGGATAAGAAAATGTAAATAAATGAATCTTAAACGTTGTTTTTTTTTTTTTTTGGAGGAAAACAAAAATCGGAAGAATCCATGCCCTTACTTGTATATGTGCTATGTGAAATACTAGAAACAGTATGAAAAACTTGGAAATAGGCTGTCTATTTCTCCCCCCTCACATTGAAGATTTGAACTGCAAAATGACGTGACAATGAGGTAATAAACCTAAAAGTCGGTATAAGAGAAAGATATAAAAAATCCTCGAGCTGGAACAGATATGAAAACAGGAGAGAGTGGGAAGATATTTTCACAGAGTAGCCAAGTAATTATGATAGCGTATTTCTAATTCTGCCCATAAACTGTTGCAAAACAAACAAACAAACAAACAAACAAGCAACCAACCAACGAAACAAACAAAAACTTTCTTTTCTTTAAGCCACGTAATTGTGAAATCTAAAGAGTTTACATCAGAAAGTCATCACAATAAGGGGTTTTTCTCTCGTTTTTCATTCCAGAGACATTACGCTATTTGTGACCTATGCACGGGGAAAGAGTCTCCACCATCTTTCATAATCTCAATTTGTGCAGCTATTTTTTTTCAATAAAATTATATTCACACTTATAAGACGTGTCAAATCCACAGGCAGCATCTAATTTTCACTGTGGGAGAAATCAATTACCTCAGCAAATTCAACTAACTACCTCAGTAATTCATACTACTACCTCACATTTTTATACTGTTACATACTGGACGTTGTCGCGTTAAACTGTTGTGAACGTGCAACAAAGTAGGCAGATAGAAACATTAATTAAGACATATTTTTGTTAATTAATTTCTTGTATTTTTGTGCAGTAGCCCTGAAAGAAATCTCGTCCATCTATCATATCCAGGTAAAGTAACTTTTTTTAAAAAGTAATTTTAGTAGTAGTAGTGGAAGGACGTACATAGAATGTAACGTGTCTAGCACTTTTTTAAATTATTTAAATTACTACTTCGTTTAATCCGGTGTACCTTTATTTTATGACAAACAGGGCTGCTGCACTCTGACAGTTTTTTTTTTTTTTCTCTTCTCTATCCATACAGTTATATAGAGGGTTTTCTTTATGCATTTAGTTCTTGTCAGATTCGTGTTGAAATATAAAGAAACTTCTTTCCGATGTCCATATTCATTTGTTACAAGAAATCACTGACTTCGTCCATAACTCTTCGTATGATATTAGTAACTATCTCAGGAATTTTACAGTGTTCAATTTATTTCTCTCTCTTTCTCTCTCTCTCTCTACCCCCCCCCCCTCTCTCTCTCTCTCTCTCTCTCTTTCTCTCTCTCTCTCTCAAAGCCTTCCATTACAGGACGCAGTCTTAATGAATGACTAGTGTAAATAGCGCCTACCTCCACTAAACTATGCCTAAGGATGACAATGTTGTTTTAAAGTGTTTTCTTATGCTTACATATATTATATATATAAAGACTGTAACATTATGCTTGTATATTATTATTTACATGTTTATGCCTTGGCTGAGGACACCAGCAATAAGCTGTGTGCTCCGATGCAAACACAAATTATAATTCTCAGGGATCACAATAATCATGGAAGTCGAATTACACTGTAAACTGTACAGAACTTAACACTATGTAAGATTGTTTGTTTGATTTTTTTTATCAGCTATGCGTATAATAATGTTAAATTTATGTTTATTCTGTCTTGATCAGGTATGGAATATTCGCACATCTGAATCACCTGTTGTTTCTATGTAGCGTCAACTAAGTTTTGCAGTGTGAATATCGTCAATTTGTAGATATATAAAGGTGCTCAATGAAATCCGAAACTGTAAGGGGGCGAGGGAGAGGGGGGCGGGGGGGAATGGGAGGGGTCGCTATGGCCATATGGTTTGGCATTTGCTCCGTGATGACAAACTCACATCATTGGTCCTGGGTTCGACTCTCGAATCCCGCCACCTGAGGATTGGAAGGATACGAAGATTGAACACTGCATGTTTTTAATGATTCAGCGGTTTCCTGCCTTCTTGGGTGGGAAACCCGATGTCTAGCCTTCTCGAATAAGGATGAATAAATTTTAGAGGCCCTGTGTATACACTACGCACGTTAATGAACCATTGGCAGTTAAAAATTGGTTGAAGAGTAGGCCAAGACGCCGCTGACCAGACAAAGTTTCCAAATTCAAAAACTCTACCCTTAAAACTCTTCTCGTGAAAAAACAGGGCAGCTATTTACAGTCGAGATAACCCTACTTTTCTAGAATTAAACGCTTTAAAAGCAAACAGCCAGTATGCTTTCTCGTGGGCCATGGCATAAAGGGGGTTGAATATAGTGGGATTAAATAGGGCATTTTGCAATCAAATGTCAAATTTTATAAAGACGATCATATTATTTCTGAAAAAGAAGTTTATACCTCATCAGTAAAGTTCACATAAGGCTGCAAATACCAGTAATAATTTACAAATCTCAATGTTCCATTGATTGCCAATGTATGAAGTTAGTTAAGTAATAGGCATTTGATAACATTACATTACATGAAGTCGTCGGTCAAGATAAAAAAAAAAAAAACTTGCTGTATTTTCCTGTTTGTAAATATTATTTCTTTAAAAAAAAATGTTATATGTCTTGTTTGTTTACTTCTTTGATTTTTTATTTGAATAGATGATGTGACAGTTTGTGAAGATGTGTTTGTATTTCATTATGCCCATTTTTTGCAATGTTATGAATGCCTGTCTTCGATATGAAAAGGGCACATGTTGACCACTAACAGGCTTTTGTCCTTTGATTGATTTTTTTTTTTTTTTACAAGAATATGCCTCTTTTTTTTTGTGTGTGAGAAGAGATCTGTTGATTAATGAGGTCAATCTCACTGGATGGTCGTTCTAGTCGAGTCTTAGTATGGTAAAAGTAAAAAAAGGTAGATCACCAATTATGCTATTGTTTTCAGTTACTCAGTGTGTTCATTAATTTAGAGTTTTTGGTCATGAGCAGTTTTTTTTTTTCTAAGAGCAATGATACAAGTGCAAATTGGTCAGGAAAAAACATGATAAACCAAAACAGAAGCATTGCTTTAGTGTAATAAAATGTTTAGACTAGGCCTATATACTATATCAGGAAAGTGTTATTGAGGGAAATGAAATAAGGAAAACGTAAAGAATTATACCACAGAATCCACGGCAGAAAGAGGGAAACAGTCTTAGTGTTTGGAGATATGCACTTGAAATTATGACTGTTTTTATATCTGCCGAGACAAAAATATTAAATATAATAATATAGATGTTATTCAGCTTCAAAGACGATATAGCTTTTAATTCTATCACACTGGTATTTTGATTGTTACTGTCGCGAACATTTGCCATCTTACTTATTTTCATGTTTGTACAACTGAGCTGAAATCCATGCTGATTTCAGTCCTTGAGTATAATGTACTGTATGTTTGTAGCCTGCTAGAATTATTCAACGCATTTTGGGAGAGAGAAAAAAAAATCATGAACAGAAATCAAACAACACACAACCGATTATGGAAACTGATGAATGAATAAAATACTCATAAATTGGTATGAGAAAAGGTGTTTTGTCTTCAGTCTGTTCCATAAGGAGTTCTTACTTCTTTTCATCCTTCTGACTATTGTTACTTCTGACCAACATGTTAACTGTGGTGGTTGTTGTCTGGGACTGTGAGCTTCATTTGTTGTCTCACTACAGTGATACAGTCACGGCCGGAGTATTAGAACTGTCCTGTGTGAGTTAGCAACAGTGGCAGATAACTCTTCCTGTTGGGTCTGGTACAAAAGGAGCGAGGTGACTACTACACCACGTGATGCCGGACAGTAGATTTAAATAGAATAAGTTATGCCAAACACACACACTCACACACACACACACACACACACACAGTGGAACACATAGCATAGGGGTTAGAGTACTGGACCGAAAACCAAACGGCACTGGTTCAATTCCCACCAGGAGTCAATGAGGAAAAAAGGTGGTTGACGGACATCGGGAGTCACGACCCTGGTGTGGCCGGGGCTCTAGCAGAAGATGTTAGGAAGTTAAAGGCTTAAAGGCCGATGAAACATCTAATGAAAGAGCCTGCTCTTCCTCTGAAGACCTTCACCTGTCTTGCTCCACCCGAGGAATTTTCCTACCACCGTTTATAACATAAAACACATACTTGAAAAGTGGTGACAAGAGAGCAATCGAACTCACAGTTTTGCAGTAGCAAAACTGCAAGCCAAAAAAGAAATAAAAAGGGGGGGGAAGGAAAAGGGACAATGAAGAGGCAAGAAGGAATAAAGAGAAAGGAGAGACGGAGAAGGAAAAGAAGAAACATAAAAAAGGGAGGAGGATAAAGCAAACAGGACGAAGTTTTCTAATTAGAGAAGATGGTAATATATAAAAGATCAATATTGTTATAAACATTTTCCTTAGTTTTTAGTAGTGTCGGAGAACTACACTAAGGCAAACGCACAGTCGGAGGGCACAGAGAACGTTTCAAAGACAGTTTGAAGGTCTCCCTCAAGGATTTTAACATCAGTATGGAATCCTGGGAGACACTGGCCTCCGGCAGACCCTCCTGGCGCCATATCATCACCAAAGGTGCCACCACAGCGGGAGGTCCTCTCAAACAGAGACGAAATGGGCAGCACGAAAGGCCAGAGTCACCAGCACCAACAGCAAGACCCCTACCTACTTCTGCCCTTCCTATGGTAGGGGCTTCCTCGCCCGGACTGGCCTCACCAGTCACCTCTGGACCCACCTACGGGGTCAGCTCAGCTCCTGACTAGTTTGATATCTTGATCATCTTCGACAACGAAGGACGAACGACAACATCAACGGGTGGTAAACGAGATTTGTCATTGCTTCCTCATCACAGACCTACAGTCTTTCTCTCTGAGTGAACAAACATTCCTGACTTATTCAATTCTAACGAACCAAACATTCTAGCTAAATCGTTAAGTCTAATTAACTGGTACCTTATTTGGCGATTCTCATAATTGACGATCCAGACTCAGCTGTCAACTAGATATCTTTGTTGCTAATTCTTTGGCTATAAGGTCAGGTTAGTTTCCTTCTTCTAAACATAGCTCTCTAGCTGAATGTTGGTCATCAACACGCTGGACAATTAGATCCAATCATATCTCTAATTAATAAGACACATCTAGCCATTTTGGGGGGGGGGGGGGTGTTTAATTAAATTTTTTTTTCCTTCAATGTTCAATCTCCACTTTAGACATTTATATACCGGTACAAGTAATAACCACCCCTTGGAGGCTGAAAGATTTACAAGCAACGTAACGTATTGATATACAACTAATTAGACTTTACATATAGAGCAATCCGTCTTTATCAGTGCATGGCAGCCAAGATCTTTACGGATATTTAGTGTTATGGTGGGGGGGGGGGGGGGGGGG
>JBCAUA010839941.1:0-13718 GCA_038406235.1 Peronia verruculata
CAATTTGTAATCTTAGTACTAAAATAAGTCGTCTTGGCCTTGAAGATAAGGTCTTTCACTTTCTGATTCATCCTGGAGTAGAGCTCACGATGTACTGTTAGTTTCGATTTTTTCCATTGTCTCTCCGCCCGCCTCTTTCTTTTGTTAAACCATATTAGATAATGACTGAGACTCTCCTGACCTCTTTGCCACTTATAAAGTTTCGCTCTGATCAGTGATCAAATTGTCAAGAGTAGAACTTAACTTTAATCTTTGTGAATGAAAGCTACAGCAAATCTGTGTGTCTGTTAGTTTTCATATCAGATAGCTCTTTGACATCATGAGACGACATGTATGCTTCTTTGAAGTCACTGCCCCACCACATACTGACCCATCTGATTATTAAAATGATTCAAATCCACGGGCAGAGGGATGATAGCTTGCAGTTTACACAGAGATTTCATGACATAAACGCTATCAACACCCCTATGTGAAGTGGATTGGTCCAAGCAGTTACAACAGATTATGGGAAAATCTGTAATGAAAATGATCTCTGTGACAAGATGTGATAAAATTGATACCCATATGAAATTGAAATGTCTTTGTCAGTAGGCCCCTCTCCAACCAATATTAAATATCATAATGTGTGGGAAAAAAGCATGAAGTTAGGGAAGAGGTTACAGGAAGACATTGGTCAGTAAGGGGTTTGATGAAAATTGCATTTTGTCACTCCAAGGCCAAAGTGGAACCAGTAGTCAAATCAAACACCGCATGGCTAAGTACTTGTGCTGCCATCCAGACTGAGATGCACAGCATTATATTCCCTGGGTTGGGCTGCAGTACTAGAATTAATGCCATTGTCTATCAGTTTAAAAAAAAAAAAAAACTTGCCAAACTAAGTCTTGTTGCCCAGCCTAGAGGCATTATGAGAAAATAAGATGAGATAACTTTGTTTTTCCACAAAATAGATTTTTGTGTGTACGATGTAAAACTGAGCTAGGTTGAAAATCATAAAAACAAATTGTAAAAATTATGTATAATGTTGAATATTAATCATATATTCACTTGCATGTTGTCTTCTTGCACATATACACAACCACACAGAAAAAGTTGCAGCACTGTCAAATAAAACCATGTTTACATAAGAATAAACGTCAAAGAAATGTCACATATTAATAGAACTAAGTTTCACCACCACTACAGAAGGTTGAAGAGCTTATAAAAACCATAACCATAACTACGTTTCTTTCAGTGATATTTGGTTTTTAAGTCTTTTAACAATACTTAAATAAATGTGAATACATCAAAATTTCGACTGTTTCCTTGCCTACATGAACATTTTTGATTTACCCTGACTGGTAATGATGTCACTACATTTTTATAAATGTCTGTATGTGCTGTTTTCATATCAAATTTTAGTTATTTGTATTTTTACATTAAGTAAATTGACACAAGACTCAGCGTTAGTGGTTTTGGTTATTGACAGCAGTTGCCTAAGTTAATACTTTTGAATTGTTATGGTGAAAAATTTTGTGTGCACCGTCTTAGACGAAGATCAACTGTTGTTGATGGTAGGCCTATTATTCATAATTTAGGAGAAATGAGTGTGTGCACAAGGCCGTCCTCTCAGGTGGATATGACATGTAGCACATATGTCCACTTTTTACGCATGGGGTAAAAAGTCTTATTTTCTTTATTTGTTATAGTTTTTGATTTAAACCCAGTACTTTTTTCAACATTAATTCTGTTCCTTTTTATATTTTTAGGTAAGATAGACAAGGCTCAGGATACAACTCAAGGGTCTTAATTTTTTTTCAAAATATATGTAAAAAAAATAGACATCAGTCGCTCATCCTTCTGAGTCTTACTCTGAGAGTTGAACTTATCACTAGATTTTTTTTTGCTTTATTCATGTGCCCATGGTTACCACGTTCTTGGATTACAGAGTAGCTAAATATGCATACATGATAGATGTTGAAAAATAAAGTTTCTTCATCAAACAACTTCAAAGAAGGTAGACAAACTTTTCCATTCTGAATTTGGAGATCCTTGAAAAACAAGGATTATAGACGGGAATCCAAGTATCTTTAACTATTGTTGAAGCTTACAAAGAATGGATACGTGAATATTTTGCCATGTTGTCTAAAGATTTATGGGCTGTTTGTCATGATGTCTAAGACTTCATTAATTTTTTTAAGCCTTTCCATTTTTTCCCCACAGGCTACAGCTTCAGTACCACAGTCCTACCCAATGTCCTGGCTTACTGGGACTACAGGGTCTCTGTCACTGCAGGCACTGAGAGAGGAAACAGTAGCAATGTATCTGAAGAGATCACCACTGCAGAGGACAGTGAGTTGAAGTTTGTCCTTCAATCTAAAAACTGTATTCACAGTGTTCATAATAGATTATTCACATAACTGATGATGATCACTAGAGTTGCATGAAGATGGTTCAAGGAAAGAAACAATGTGAGTCACCTGCTTAGGAAATAGTAGCAACAAAAGGCTGTGCTCATCAAACATTGGTAATTTCAGTCACAAAAGACAGCAGCTACAGCAGAGATGACAGTCAGTGTTATTATATATTGTCACTATAGCAAGAGTGCTGAACACAGACTGATTTGGTTTTCTGCATAGGAGAAAAGAGTGAAACAAATAAGAAATCTAGCATGTTTAGCTCAATGAGACAAGTAAGAAATCCCCCATTGTAATGATTAGTTATTTGTGCACAGAATCGCTTGTGAGACAGCGAAATGGTTTGTGCTGGGATCATGAAGAAAGAGAGGAAACAAAATACCAGCCGGATATATGTGTCACTATACCCATTTTAACAAAATTTATTTTGGATTTCAATTTTCGACATGCTTTATCCAAATTCATCCAAATTCCATCGCTGATTTATGTTTCTGTACACCATCCCTCTTTGTTTTGATTTGCCATGGTGCAGAATGCTAGTATTTTTTAAATTCTTGTTCATGGAGGTGGGTGGTTTAAGAACGCAGGAATTGCTCTCTCTCTTTCTCCTTTTTTTCTTTTGTTTTTGTTTTTTTTTTTTTGTTTGAGAATCAGTTTATAAACCAGTCTAACAAGTTGAGATTTGAATTTCCTACCTCCAGTCCCAGGTGCTGTCCAGAGCTTGACAGTAAAACAGGATAACACTGTGGCACAAGAACTGACCATAACAATAACCTGTCCAGAGGAGAAACAACGTAACGGTCGCATTACAGGATATATAATACAGAAGGCTGAGTTTGATGACCAAAATCAAATGGTACGTTATAACAGCACATATGAAACATCAGTATTTTGTGCGCTTTGTTTTGTCACTGATTCTCATTTCACGTGGTTGCATTAATCACACGGCAGTGCCTATCTTAGCCTGTCCTATTAAAAAATCTATCCCATCGTCTTGAAGAATGTTTTAGAGGAAAACTTCCCAAAACAGCTGCATGCATTCTTTCTGGCTCTCAGATATTCTTAATATGCTTTCAGTTATTCTTTTCAGGGTGGGTAGAAAAAGAAAGACATAGAACGTAGTGAACAATCTTTAACTGGAAAAAAAATGGATTAATTCCTTTTTCTCATTTTTCTCTTGCTTGCTTGTCCAGAAAAACAGTTCAGTGTCTGTGTTGCTTATGTTTACCCATACTTACCCTTCTCAATCAGTTATCAAATGTTCCAGTGTGTGTGTGATGATATTGATAAGTCAAGATGATATAACGAACAGGTTACTGCTGTAAGTGGTGATATAATCAGATCTCAGAGAGGATAAAAAGCTACTGTATCACATTATGTTCAACATGATTAATTACTTTCTTCCTCAACTGTATGCTACCTTCCACCTCTATCCCACCTCATCCCTTTTCTTTGTAATAAACTGTCTTTTGAATTCAATTGTTATAAATACTTTTTATTTATTTTTTATCATTATTTTAAAAAAATATGCATGTAATTACATTCTGATGTATGCATTACATATGAAGATGATAAGAATTTTGCACTCCCTGATAATTTATTTTGAAATCTGGCATGCTTAAGATTGCTGCATTGTATTGTACAGTCTTATTGTTTCATTATAGAGTGCAGAGAGCAACTACTTAGTGCAGGCTGATCCTTCAGTCTGTGTTTCAACTTATGAAGCTGGCGATATTGGTGGAGTTCTGGTGGGGAAAAACTACACATTTACAGTGAGTGTGTTGTTAAACTACTCAGGGCATCAAAATGGCTTACCTGTCAGAATATATATAATCAATCACTATTATTTAGTGTATTTCGACAGGCCAGTCCAGATCTAAATTTAGAACCAATATAAACCATGTCTCTCTACTATCTAATATGCTCGCTCTCTTCATCATGTTTTACGTCCTCATTGTAGTAAAACAATCACCTCATGTCTCATCTCCAGGCATTTTACAACTTTTACTTGTAAATTCAACGTGATTATCTCAGCAAAATGTGCTTTACGAAAGACTGAAAAAATGCATCATGCACTTATTTGTTAGGGAAACAGTGACCTATCCCTAAGTGCAATGAATAAAAAAGACTCATATTGAAACCTAATATGAGATGTGACAGGATAAAGTCAGGTCTCTCGTCAGATTGGTAACACCCTGAAGAGTATTCATTTCCCTCTCTGTGTGAGAAAAAATATTTGTTCTACTTTAGGTAGAAGACAAGATATTAGCAATTTAAGATCATGGGGGTGGCCTATTGCTGGAACTGATATTCAGTGAGATAATGGCTGATCACTTTAGTTTGTCCTTATAAATCCTCTTAAGGCCATGCAATCAAATTACATTTTTCCGGCATTTTCTCAATCTATTTCAGTACATTTAACTCTGGATTGCATTTTTGGATTGATATGATATAAGAAGGTTTGTGTGGAAAAAAAATGCGTTAGAAATTCATGGAAAACGCGATTTCTCCGGTTGCCTCAGTTTGACAAGTGACTGATTCCACTGTGTTGTGTCTCATATGCCTGTGATCACAAAATTACAGGGAAAAAAAGAACGAGCTTAAAATTATGTTACAATAAATTTGCAGACCAATTGACTTACATGGCATTTATGATATATTTTTTCTGTTTTATTGTTGCCTATTTTGAGGCTGATTTTGTTTTTGTAGATTTGACACGACTGAAAACACGTCAAAGGTAATCATCATTTTTTTCACTCAATAATCTTACGTTTGTCATGAAATATTTTATGTGAGAAATAAATTTCCTCACAATTACACTGTCTTAACAATTGCAGGTCACTGTCAGAAACAACAAGTACAGTGGAACTATCATGACTTCACAGTCCATTTATATTGAAACAAAACGTGAGTAATTTGCTTTTTTTAAAAAATAAAGTATACTTTGACCAAACTATACGTTTACTCCTGAAAGTCACTGCAGTCTGAAAACGTTTTTCACCTTCATCTCATCCTTAGTTAGTTTTCTTGTCATGTATGACGAACTACCTGTAAAAATGGATGTTTAATTGTACAGTTGTCAGTTTAATTTGCATATATGATCATTTTTGACCTCTTCACCCTTTGTGATTTTTTTTTTTACAATCTCTTTTGCTGTGGTGCATATTAATAATTGTGGTTGTAATGATTTTGATTTGTATTCTTACCTCAGTTGCTATTTTAATTTTTATATCACAACAATTACTGTATGTTCCCTGTCTAGTTCGCTGACATCCCAACATTGTCTTTATGATCTTTCCGTGGCCATAAATCAAATACTTCATTTATACAACAATA
Organism: Peronia verruculata; assembly: GCA_038406235.1. Lineage (NCBI taxonomy): Eukaryota > Metazoa > Mollusca > Gastropoda > Systellommatophora > Onchidiidae > Peronia > Peronia verruculata. The sequence continues at coordinate 5,730 of JBCAUA010839941.1, forward strand.
CCATGGATTTTGATAACAAGAGTAAAATAGTTAAAGACGATATCCAGAAATAAAATTGTTTCTTTATGTGGTTGGCTGTTGTGCTTCTCAAGTTCACTGTTTACAAATCTTTATGTACAACATTTAATATTTGCACTTTTTCAGCACCTCTCATTGCTAGAGCCGTGGCTACCCAGGGTGTCAGGGCAGCAGTCTGGAAAAGTGACAGTGGGACAGAGTACAAAGACAAAGTGGAAGTGTCTGTGTGTGCTGCCTGTCTGCTGGATAACAGTCAGGGAACAGTGACTGATGTGGGACTGGTGGTCTGTATCATCAATGGAGAGACCAATTGTGATGGCTCAAGTACGTTCAGCTGTTTCTTGTGTACAATTACTTAGTGAACGTATACTTATAGATGCCCATGGTAGCTTCGGCTGACAAGCTTAGAGCTGAAGAACATTAACCCAGAAGCACTTGGTTTAGGTGCAGACACGTCTGGTGAATATAGGTGTTCCAGAATGAACGTTGTACTATGCCGCCATGTTCATTATAAAAAATAAGAGAGTTTTTTTTTTAGTCAGTTCTTTTTGTGTCTTGTGAGAGATAAACTGTTGCATTCTGACAATTTTACTTGTTTTGTTATAAAAATAAATTATTACATCTATTTGCATTCCATTCTCCAAGTACTTATATTGTTACAGAGAGGAAGAAGAGATCATTGGGTGATTATCAAAACCTGATAACCTGGGGACAAGCAAAGGTGAGAGACTTTATTCAGCCATACCGTACCACTCCAGACAACTGGCACACAACTCTGGACAGTGAGTGTTTCTGTACCTGTTGGTTCTCTGTCTGTGTGTCGCTGACTGTTTACATTATACATATCCATCTAGCTGGTTCAAATCTTTCTCTCTGGATTTTTTTGCTTTCTCTGATGATTGTTACAGCTGTGGTTTGAGGGAGAATAAAGCTATATATGTTTTGCTTATTTCAGATTTAAGTCAGTAAAATTTCTTTTATTACGCACTAAGCTTACAGCTCAGTTGTTCTTGTAATAAATGAAATTTGTTCTGTTGTACAAATGAAATGTAGAAAAACATTTACAACTATACAAATCCACAGAAAATACAAAGTCCTATGCCTACACAGTTGGTAATGATCCAGACTGCGTAAATGCTGGTGCCAACACTTATTGCAACGGTCCACTACCAAAGGACAAGGAAATAGTGTAAGTATCCAGTGAATAGCAGGAAAGAAAAAAATTGTAAGAACACAGAAAATGTGTGGGATACCAATGTTCAAATCTAGGTCTGTTCCATGCCGCATTTTAAAGGATCTCATTTTTATTACTGTTGATAAAACTGGTCAGTCATTTACAGTGCTCACATCATAATAAAATTATAATTATATATTATGTGTAACTTTCCAGGGACACATTCTTCTTCATGCAAACAATTAGCTATTGCAAACATATGAATCATGGTTTGACGAGGCCTAGAATGACTATTTCACACTAGACAATGGTGCTAGTGAAATGAAGTCAGTTACAAGTTACACTGAATAAGGTATAAGTTTGATTCAGAAGGTGTAGCATCTTCAAGGCAATCTGACCGAAAGCTTGGATCAAAACAAAATTAACAGCCTTGTACATTTACATTTATTGGTCTACTTCCAGAATCACAGTGATTGTGTGTAACAGTGCTGGTTGTGACATGCTGAAATCAGATGAAGTCCACCGCACCAAAGGTGAGTTTTCAAATAAAAAAAGTGAAACAGTGGTATCAGATGAGCAAAGAAAAGCACCATGGATGATGTTACTCATAACATTACTAGAAAACATTTACATCTTGTTCATATGTGAAATATATATCATATTTTACAATGGCAATCTATAGCGACACAGTTTTGCAAGGACCTCACATCTATGCGTTTTCCACCTACAATCATTCTAGATTTTTCTATAACAGAACTAAAATGTAAGATGCATTCAGATCGTTAGGAACACTCTTTTCTTTTTTTTTTTAAAGACAAATATCAATACACTCTGGCCAAGAAATAATGGAACAAATAATTTGATTTGATAAGTTAGTCAACAAAGTGGGTTAGTAAAGAACATTCTAGATAAGTGAAGATGTGAATGAAATAAAACCACGGTATGAACTGGATGCAGTTAGTAAATGTAATTAAATTACAGCATGATATTAATGGCAATGTCTATGATCATTAACATTCAGTCTTTTTAGTCTTAGGTGGAAGAAACATTTTCAGTAACGTCTGTTTTTTTTTTCTGACAAATATTTAAAAGGACAGCCATTGGGAAAAAAGATTATTATAAACAGTTCTCAATAAGCACTGACCATACATCTATATAATAAGAGCGATCAGGGGGCGTGGCACTTATCACTTATCTTATAAAGTCGGAATCGGCAGGCATTTAAAATTTTAAAAAATTACAGTCATGGGCAACTGATACCCAACCGTGTTATAGGTTACTCTTTATTTGATTGAATTTACACAGTTGTTTTAATTAATTTTTTAATGCCGAACTATCATTCTTTTTGTCCGCCATGTGTGTGTGTGTAAATAATACTCAATTGACTGTAATCTGTGTTCACTCACGATTCGCAAACAGGCCACCGGGGTGTTTACGTCACTCTCGCCACTCAGCGTTGATCTACACTATGTTTTCAAGTGTTTGTGCCATCACAGTGTTAAGGATTTGTGTGTGCCATCACCGTGTTAAGTATTTGTCTGTATGATTGTGTTATGATAGTGTAGCTGTAGAAATTTTTCGTAGCTTTATAACTGTGGTGTAGATTATATGATTCAGATTTTCTTAACAGGTAGAATCTAGAGTCTAGATATAAGCAGTGCAAAGATCAGAGATAGATAAGTCTTATATTTGACCATTTTTCACAGACCATGGTCAAGGTCAGTTTATCATTTTTATCTATATCCCCTTTTCGTAGAACGGGAGACCTTGCTAGTAATAACATAAATTACTGTCTTATGTTGCCTTCCACAGCACCAGATGATGATGATGTGCCGGTTGGTGCCATAGCTGGTGGTATCTTAGCAGCTGCGGTTGTCAGTTCAATTGTGGCTGTTGCAGCTGTTGTCTTGTGGAGACGTAGACATCGACACAAATCGACCACAAAGTGAGCAATGGCCTGTTGAACATTTATTGTATAGTTACAAAAGCCCACAATTATGATACTTTAATTCTGTTCTCTAATGAGAAACTATGCTGCAAACAAAGTTTGTGGGTGTAATGAGAGCATCACATGCTTTGCACTTTATTCAAGATATAATTATATAAAAAGCCATTTTTTAACTCATTGATCTGATCTTGGTTTGTTTGTTTTTGTTTTCTCTGTGGTGGAAAATTTCCAAACATTCCTTTGCACAAACAACGAGTATATCAACAGTGTTACCATAAAATAGAGTTAATATAGTCAAATGTCCTCTTTTAATGTCTACCTTAAACAAAGAAATGGCTGATAATGTGCCAAATGTAGAAAATGATCGCTGACATTGGATTTTGACTTTTGCTTCTGGCATAGAAACAGATAAAGATAGATGTCAGAATTTTAACCTTCTCGTAAAGACCCGGGCGACTCTAGAAAATATTCTGTGCATCCATTTTTTCAAATAATTTTTCATAATTCAGTGAAACTCCCTGTATTCCTCTGTCAACCATTTTCCCCAATAAAATCATGAAAGAAGAAACATTTGACTATGCATCATTGTTTTAATGTTGATTTATTTCCAACATCACCGAATTTATGATTGGTTATTCAGTCGTGGTTGTAATATACCCAGACCTTGACTAGAAGACTAAATCCTCTAGCACCCTCTCAGTCACACACCGGTGTAATGCAACCAGGCCCTTTGAGAGAGAGAAAAACACCCAGATAAATTTATATGATTTCTGTGAAAAAAACCTGCCCAGCATTGGAGTTGGGGAGGGGGGGGGGGGGGTAGGAGGGCCAAAGAGCACCTTTACCTGTGTTTGTACGTGAGAGTAATGCATGAAAGAGAGAGGAGCAGGAAATGTGGATGTAACCGTCATCATCCATGTACAGTGATAACTACTGTAGTCGATATAATAGTTTTATTTTATAAAGACTACGCCTTGTATCTTTGATGAAAAATACTATGTTAGTTTTGGCGTGTGTCCAAGGATGTCAGACGGATATTTAGAAACAGCTAGGATATGTTGGAATGGACGAAGATCCAGAAGTGAAAAAGAGGACTATGCTGAGTTTGAGAACAATCTGACTAGACAGCTCAGTGATGAGAGAGAATCTAACAGTGATGAAGAGGAACCTATATATACTGAACCTTTGCCTACTACATCAGCGTTGATGCTACCTATAATTCTGACCTTTTCCCTAGCGTATCTCAGAATCTAGGGGCACAATTCTTTGATATTGATATGTATGTTGAAAAGCCTGATTTCCTAAATCTTAAATATCGATCCTTCAGTCATTATGACACTTTCTTCAAATGAATTTCCTCTTTTCTGAAATGCCGCTGATTAACACAAGCTATGATAAAAATGAGTGGTCCAGCACACCATTATGTACACCGCATACACCCACCAAAAATCATGTCAGAGTCTCTAAAAACTCAACGCCATCAACTGATCATGTCACAAGTCCAGGATAGCTATTGATATTATTCACACTGTAGCTCCGTGCACAGACCTTGAAGGTACAGGTAGAAAAACAAAGACAATATAGAACTGAAAACCTTTACCAGATGCCTGTTGTAACTTGGACAACAGGGGCAAGTATGAGTAACTTAAAGGCGATCTTCGATCCATTTGAAGGGGTGCATTTAATTAGAGCCAACTTCTCCAGAAACAGATTTTTCTGTCTTATTAACGTTCAACAGGTTCGACGATAAAACCACGAGAAATCAACGTAGATCACATGATATGTCTGCCCCGTTACGGGATGTATGGAATAAATTCCTCGGCAATTTTGAGAGGCACTACTACCCCAGCGAGGCTATAACTATGGGGAATAGTTGATGTCTTGGGCCGCACGATGTCCTTACAGTATCTTCCGTCCAGGCCGGATGGATATGGAATCAAAGTCTTTTGGGCTGGTCCCATGAACAACTGTCCACTAGGGGAAATACCTTAGCTAGACAGTATATATATTGGGTGGAAGAACGTGATTGAGCCATCAGCAAGGGAAGAAAGGTCACCCTGAATTGTTTGAGGATTTTTTCAAGAGTGGTCGCAATATAACTTGTGACAACCGTCCTACAGACATCAATTTGAAGTGAAAAAAGGCTTGCATCCAGAATTCAAGTCCAAAAATGTCTGAAAATGTATAAGTCACTGTTGGAGTTTCGCAAAATCCCCTATTGATGTCTTATTAATAATTTTTAAAAAAAGCAAAAGAATATAATGCTTTCTGAACACGATGGACATCGATGGAGAGACAGATGACGGTCCCCAGAAAAGAAAAATCACATTGTAGAATTACTATAATTCAACAAAGGGAGGTGTCGACAGCATAGACAAAATGGCCCCGCTTACGTATGCTAGAGAGGAACAAAAAGAAGGCCATTGGTTATTTTCTTTAATCCCCTGGATATTTCTACAATCTCTATCCTACATCTGGTGCATCAAAAGTAAAACAAAACAAAAAACAAAAAAAAAAGATAGACATTTTTTGTCTCATCCAGATAGAAGACAAATGGTCACAATGCAGGTTGAAAGAACCATGCCGAGAGGGCAGTTTGAAAGGAGAAGTCTGAGAATACTTCTTGTTGCTTTCCAGGAAGTCATTGTACTCTCACTCAAAAGAATAAATCGTGCTTATCAAGAATCAGCCAGTAATCCATAGCTCCTCATGCTATAGGGTGAAAGAGAAAGCTGTTCAAAGGTGCATTTTCTCTATAGAGATTAGATCACAGAAACTCCACCTGGTGTGCCTCTTGTTGCAAGTTCTTTTACAGAGCCCACAGCGAGATCAATTGCCTTTCATGCTGAATTACTGTTGTTTTGGACGATTACATTCAGGAGAAAACAGTCTATCTCTCCCTCACACACACACAGGCATGTTCACACGCACATGTCGACACACATGTTTAATTTTTATGTCGTACTCTCTTTCTGATATTGGTACAAATAGAGTCTGTTGTTCAGTTTTTGTAGATTTTCTATCAGATTGGAATAGTTTCAGAATTACACCACAATCAAACTTACACACTGTGTCAAGCATCTTCCTACACCTTACCATTTACCATAAATACAAGAACAAGCAAATTAATATAGTCCTTGACTTACATTCTTCTCTTTCCTTGTGGTAGCAGTTCCAGGCCCATTAAAGCTGTGACTGAAATCAGAAGAGAGAGGAGACAAAGGTGAGTCACTAAAGTGTATTCTCCAGGTTGTTCACACATAAATTTGCCTTGGCCTGAAGCTTGAATCATTTTTATGCCGATGATTACGAGCACTTTAGTGGCTTTTTACTATTAAATTTAATGATTTTATCATTATATCATGCATGATTCCTCCCAAGGTTTTTTTTTTCTTTTAAATTTTAAGCAGTAATTGGTGTACTTATTAATTTTAAAAATCTAATTATTTTCATTCAGGTTGACAATGACATTGAATCATCTTCTTTTACCATGATCCCAAGAGGCCTGTTATTTGGGCTTCATTTATATTTGAGGCTACATTATAACACAAGTATTCTTTCAAAATCGTGTTCTCAGATTTAAATTTCAGTCGAGGCATATAGTTTCCATCAGTGAAACTAAGGAAAATATATATTTTCATTATTTTCATTAGTAAACAGCAGTTTTGTGAGCTGGTTTTATTTTCTTTTAAGAAGACATATGATATTATATGTTATCACTCTATAGACCCATCAAAATAGCCGGCTTCAAAGACCACGTAACCAGACTTCACAGATATAACAACTCCATGTTCGAGCAGGAATTTGAAGTAAGTGCTAACTAACTGATATTTTATCCGACTTTCACTCTTTACAAGAACGCTACAAATGAAATTAAGTGTACGTTTAATTTGGTGAACATTCTGAATTTCGTGTCATTCATCTATGGGCTCTAAAATTTATATTATATATAACATGTAATAATATTGCAATATTATACTATAAATATAAATATATATGAAGAGTTTCGGGGCAAAATGAGACATATCCAAAATCGCCGTTTGGAGAAAAATGACAATTTGTTCTCCAGTGGTTAGTAATTGATCATTAAATATTAGAATTTTATGAAGACTTTCGGGAAGGATAAGTCGCGTCTAGTGAAAAGGAAAGTCCCTACCATATAGCACTATCACATTGTCAGTATTGAGGGGCGTAACTCAAAATTTTCAAAAATGCCGTTTGTCGCGTCTTGCCCTGAAACCCTTCATATATATTTATACGTTCAAATATATTTTTAGCCGATTGTAGACAGATATCAGATTTACAATGGCTAAAATTGTTCACATCAAGAGCAGGCATGAACTTTTATAAACATACAACGGTCATTTGTTTATCAGGACATCCAGACATTGAGTGCTACCTTCAGTAGAACAGAAGCTCAGTTGAAAGCAACCAAGCCAAAGAACAGATATATGGACATCCTTCCATGTAAGTCTTCAAGACATCATTCATTCTCGCATATTTTGCTACCTCAAACTTTTGACAGGATATATATCTCACTCTCTTATTGTGTTAATTTGTGGCGTCTCTGAAGGTTCTTGTCAAGATAGTGTACTTGAAAATATCTGGAATTTACATGATATAAGTTTTATCCCTAAACTATTTTTATTTTATGATTTCATACACACAAATTCTGTTATCCTTAGTTTATTTTCAGATCCATTGGCATAGATTGTTCAGTGGATTTTGTTTCTGGCTGCAAAAACGTTTCCAAGTTATCTAAACCATGACATAAAAAAAAAAAAAGAGAGTTGGAAACAAATTCATAGTAAACAAATGCAAAGGCTGTTTAGTTTCTCGGACATAAGCT
>JBCAUA010839952.1:0-45288 GCA_038406235.1 Peronia verruculata
CAATTCTGCACCTACCTCACTGTGCAATAACGGCAATTATAGGACCTCAAAATCAACTTTTGACCCAAAAATGCATTCTACACTATCAATAAGAGGTCAAAGAATAAAAATGTCGCTAGAACGCAAAATCGACAATTTTGACCCACAACATCGATTTTCACTGTTGACCTTGGCCTTAACAGTGAAGCAGTTGGTTTAAGGGAGTATTTGCAAGGAATAGTCACCGTATTAAGGGAGTATTTGCAAGGAATGGTCACTGTATTACCAAAGACTGCAATCACTTATGACCAGTTTTTCAGTTTGGAAAGTTTGGGGGGGGGGGGCGGGGAGAGCTGAAATGCGGATTTTTCTAAAGAAATGCAATTTGGGGTTTTTGCTTTTTCTTAAAAAGGCTGGCCTTTTCTGCATATAAAAATGGTATCAAAAAGTGGATATGCCCATTTCAACGTGGTTGACACATGGTCATTGAACATAGGCCTAGCCTACTGTCAACCAGGATTTGGCTCCACCTGGCTGCTACATGGAGTCATAGATCAACACTATTTGATTATATGTGGGCAAAAAGAGTATAAAATGCTCTATAATATATTCTCTAACAATATCATGAACTTCTGTGCCAGGGATGGACATTGGATGACCACTAAGAGGCAAAATAAACTGCTAATCATGCAGATTATCAGTAGCAGGTACAGTGGTCTCCACCTAAGAACCCGGTTGTCGGGAGACAAACAAAGCTGGTTCTTAGGCAAGTGGGTTCTTTGGTGGATTGAAAAGTTACGCAACCCGTCTGACCACAGATTGTCTTCACTACTACGATTAGTTGATTGTTGCTGTTAGTTAAAGATTTATGTATGATAATAAGTACAGCCTTCTTCACTGTGCGTATGTTATAATTAGATATAGCAATTGCTGTTCTTGTTTAGTATATATTTACATCAATACTGCTCAGCGCTTAAACGCCATGTGAGTTTTCACATAACGGTATCATTGTTGAAAACATGATATTGTTATACTACCCTGTGGATAATTGCACAAATGACTCAAATGTTTAAGACGGGTTCTTAGAGGGGTAGATTATAGAGGAAAAATTCTGTTTCCCAGCAGAGACGGATTCTTAGGTGGACCGGGCTCCTAGGCAGAGGGTCTTAGGCGGAGGCTACTGTACTCTAGAATGAACTTCCCTTCCTATACATAGTAAAACTTTCCTGTATTTCTGCTATTCCAGAGCTTAAGTTGTGGACTATATGCCACAGTAAAGGTCAAGAAACTCTTGGTTTGGACAGAAAAAGATATAGGGCCACATATAGGGCCCATGAAAACCTGGAAGTGGCTCTATTGGAGCCCTTATAGTGATGGGGGTTAGGGAACAAAATTCCAGGAAAATTTTGCTCAGAAAGCCAGGAAGAGGCATCAAAAGACACAGAAGTCATAAAGAGAGGGCCATTGTGTAAAAAAGGGATGTTTTGAGGCCAAAAGCTGAATGAAAAAAACTTTCCATGTCAATTTTTCCATGGAAAAAAAATTTAAATGCATTTCTCTCAAAGCCCATCTATTTGGTCAATATCTAATTTTTTATTTCTAAACCGCTTCTAACCCAATTTGGAATACAGCATGTTCACAACAAAACCAAAAATGTACATATGCGCATCCCAGTCTGTTGGTAAGTTGTAGAGGAAAATAGGTTTTTAGTTTGTGAAAAATGGTGAAATTTGAAATTTCGCTATATGGCATTCTCAACAATTTCTAGAAAATTTTCTATTGCATACCGAGGGCTGGAAATAGGTTACTTTTTAATGTTAAAAAAAGATGTTCACTAAGTTTCATCAAGTTTTGTTACAGTTTGGCAGACTAGATAGATTTTGAAGTTAACCATTTTAGAGATGCCAAAATCCAAGATGGTGGTGTTGCCATGGCAACTGTTGTAGAAATTTTTTTGTTCTTTGTTCACCGTTTTCCTCTAATTTGAACATGCCAAATTTGATGGAAAAGGTTAAAATGGCCTATCTTTAATAATAAAAATTACTCTCATGACCCCCCCACACACACACACACAAGACATTCATCAGGATTAGGTGGTCAGGGGCTACCTCAGAGAGAAGAATCAAACAAATTCTAAATCGCCATTACTCATGTCATTGTATTCTGTATGTTGGTCAGGTTCTTTTTCATGAAATCACTGAATTGTACTGGTATTAAGATAGTGTGACTTTTTTTTATACTGTTCAACTGGCATAAACTGTTGTAACTAACATTTAAAATGTGGCGAGCAAAAGACACAGTGCCTCTAATTTATATTATAAAAATATGTTCATTGCTTTTAATGAAAATTAATTGTTAAATCTCCAATACTTGCTGATGCATATGAATTGAAACATGTGAAAATATTGGAAAAACTATTTCATAATTTGGATCTTCAGCAGAAGAAGGTAAATATGATTTTATTTTTTTTCTCTTTTTTCAGGCACTTTGATTAGGCGACACAGAATTCCACGTCCTCCCCCCAATGATGATGAATTCTATACTGCTGAAGATTTCAACATTGACTCAGAGATCAATCTGTACTCTAAAGTCTTTAAAATCACAGACTGTGACCAGTTTACTCAGAACTTCTTGAGGAAAATGGGCACAAATGTCAAAAGGCCAGCCAATATACCTGAGGACCCATACATGAACTACAGAAAAGCTGTAAGTGCTTACTAAAGAATTAAAAATTCATCCTTTTTTAAAGAAAAACACACAGCTTGAACAAATGTTCTTTCAAAAGTATATAATATTTTTATCAGCATTTTCAGCACTTATTCGTGAGCATAATCATTGGCAAATATGGTTCCGTAAATTCTGTTGTAGGTTTGTGTAAATGTTTTTGTTTTATTATTCATGATTGTGGCTAAGTAGAAAGACAATGAAGCATTACATTGGTCATTTTTTTCCTAACTAGCAGTACAATGTATACAAAGTGATGGTAATTTATTTCCAGATGGATGAATCCATGCAGCCACTTCGGCCATACGAGAAGTTTGATACATTGAAGCAGTTCATGGATCATGATCGTCATGTCTTGCGCTTCTTCTGTCACTGGGATGACACAGACAATATGTTTGGGGATACACGCCAAATGGTCCTTCATTATTATTTGGCAGATGATACAATTGAGATTAGAGAGGTAATGTCTCAAGCTGATTCAAATTTGTCTTGAAAACTGTCAGAATTTCCTCTCCTGCCGGCCAGAATTTGCGTATTGTTCTTTTGCTACTTGTTTGAAGTCCTGTTTTGAAAGCTGTGCTTCTTCATAGAACAGATATTTTGACTGGTTGGTTTGCTTGCATGTAAAAATATATACCAGAAATTAAAAATGTGATTTGGCGCATATACAGTAATCAATTTGATTTATAGCAACAATTTAAATTTGAGTTTCATTGACATCAATAAATTATGATTTAAGTATTGTTCTCTTCCTGTCATGTATGAAATATTTTGTTCCGTTAAGTCTCAGATGTTTGTCCAGCAATCTTATCAGAAAGAAAAACAAAAACATACATTTCGTGAAAGAAAATACGTTCATGGCCCTGTATATCTGACCAAAAGAAAGAATGCAAAGACAAATGCATACTTGACTTTCAAGTGATGGATTTTCAAGTAATTACATCTCACCATTTTTAGGTTATTCCTCCTAACTCTGGCCGTGATGCAGTGCCTGTCTTCCTGAAACGAGGCAAACTTCCCAAAAATCCCAGCAGCCTCCCTCAGCCAGGTGTCAGCACTGATCGCACTGTGCTCAATGTTTTTGGTCCAACTGGAGCAGGTGGACGTTACATTCTGGACAGTCTGAAGGTATGCCTGTCTGTATTTCTTTCACATTTATCATTGTAATATTTATCAAACTTAAGAAAGCATGTGGTATTTTTTCAGTGCATGTATCAGTTAACCTCTTTCGTCCCTGCATTTGTGTGATTTTTGACACTTTCAGTGTTTGCATCGATAAAATAAGACAAGGCCACATAAACAACGGCAAAAAAAAATTATTTGATCAGTCAAGACAAAATGAAAAGTTGAAACACTAAAAATTTAGAAAATATACTTTGTGAAACGCATTAGCAATTGGGATTGTTGTGAAACGCATCAGCAATTGGGATTGTTGACTCTCTTGTTTCAAATTCTGATTATTGCACTGTTGCTTAGATTTATGTCTTCTCTGTCAACCAGCCTTTGATCAAAAGGAAAATTAAAAGACAAACAGTTATTTTGGATACGTTGGAATTTTTCAGCCATTTAGCAGTAGTTGTATTCGAGAACAAAATCTTGCTGCAGAAAATTTAGGGAACAAATCACTGGATCAGGACTCATCATGGTAAGTACATATTTATCATCCATAGATAACTGAATTTTAATTCTTTTTTTTTTTTTTTCATGTTGATGCTGATCTACAGACAGGAGCAGTGAACAATGAATACTATTCAGACCGTGACCTCTCTCTTGGTACTGTCCTAAGTGTGTGGGGACGCAAGTTCATTCTGTGTGATTGTGATAACTTCACACGAGAGTACTACAAGACCAAATATGGCATTGGTATGAGAACGTGTCATTTACTATTAGTCTAGATCATTTTTTCACCATCTTTTTTTTTGTAGTGATTTAGTTTTTAAGACACTTAGGATCTCCCACCATCTAACTGCCTAGTGCTAGTACATAACAAAAGTTCTCTAAGTTAGAGTGATTCTGTTCTGGTTTGTCAATCTGTTCTTGGAACTATTAGACTCTTAAGATACTGGAGGATTGTTAGAAAGAGCTTTAGAACCATCCATATTGATTTAGACCCAATGAAAATCATGTGGTGAACTTTGCAGGCCTAATATATAGTGCAGTATTAAAAAATATGCCAACTAGAATCTAATTATTGCAGCTTTGGTACCATATCCTTTTCTACCAAGAGAGCTTCTATCTTAATGATAAATAAATATGATCATAACCAATGTTAAAACTTCTCTTCAGTGTTCATCTATGTTGAACTAGAGAATACTATGCCCTAAACTTTTATTTTCCTTTCCTGTACAGAGGAGATGACTCCAGTGTCCTACAAGCAAGAGCAGACAACCCAGGAAGCTCGTGAAATGCCACCTTATAATGGATTTGGCAGTGAAGAGGACTCACTCTGCTCCTGCAAGGGCCTCCTTCCTAAACCGCCTAAGCGTGACTTCATCAAGTTCATGGAACGTGACCGACGTGGTCTAGACAGCAACGTCCTGCGATTCCTGGCCTGCATGGACACTAAGAAACCCATTGATCAGGACCGCAGATTCATCATTTCTTATTTCATGTCTGATGACACAATCCTAGTATTTGAGCCTCCAGTCAGGAACTCAGGTTAGTAATGAGGGGCTCAGTTTGTCTGTGCACAGAGCTTGCTACATGTCATTAGGTGATTTATATTAACTGTTCCAGTTCTAACTCCTTCCTGTCCCAGGATCAGAGTTACTGTACTTTGGCTTCTTGCTAACTTCATGGTGATGAACTGCCTGCATCTGCAAATATTTTAATCACTGACATGGTTGGTCACTAAATTGTTTGATCTCATACCCTGAAAATTTACTCAGTCTAATTCAGTGATGTAACTTCATTAATCTCAAACATTGAAAACTGGTACCATCTGTAACATAGCAATTGATCAACAACAACACATAAAAGTTGATTGATGTTGGAAAGTTCATATGAAATTTCAGAGGATACAGCCAGTTCACATTATTTGCTTCATTATGGGAAATACAATATTCAGAGAAACATAAATGGAAAATTCTGAAATAACATAATTGATCCACAAGCTTTGTGTGTTTCCATGTGCATTTTGAAGCACTGACTCTTCTCTATGAGCCAAGCATTTTTGTTTTGTGTAACAGGTATTATTGGTGGCAAATTCCTGGAACGCAGTCGTGTGAAGAAACCTCCCCAGACAAGATACAGCACAGAGATCTCTCAATACTACACAGCCACAGACTTGTTTGTTGGGGCTCATGTCCAGTTCAACAACTTCAATTTCATCCTGATAGATGCTGACGAATATGCTTTCAAATTCATGGAGGATAATTCTCATGTGGTAAGCTTCCACAGCTCTGCAAGTATTCCATATACTTTTACATCTTGATATATAAAGAAGGGAAAGTAAAAGAAAGCCTGGCAAAAAAATTCAAAGTTAATATGCAGCTACTTTTCAGCCTCTAAATTGATGGGAGTGATGGTTGTGTTCAACTGGTTTATTTTTCACACACTATGGTATTGTTGAGAATGGTCATTACAAACAAACAAACAAAAAAAGTTCAACAGCCAAGTTTCATGTCCACATTTTCAGAAATTTTAGATATTTGTCTGTGTCTGTTGAAAAAAAAAAATTAGTCATACTGGGTGAACAGTTCTCTTATTAAATATTTTTAAAAATATTCATAGAAACCAGTCAACTTAATTGAAATTAGTAACAGTGTTAGTAAGAATATATATCTTATGATAATTAACAAGATAAATCATGATAGCTATTTTTTTAATACAGTAGAATCCTCTTAATTTGAAGTGGGAGGAAAAAAGAGTTGACTCTGACTTAAGCAAGTTCAAATTACAATATGGTCAAATGAAATAACTACAACGATTGCATAGTTACTTCCCTTGATGTTAAAACTATTAAACTTTAGGCTTGCTCTAAATTCTATCTAGATCTAGGTCATTTAGTTTGTATGTGTTTCTGGTCAACAAATTTATTTTCACCTCTATAGTGAGAGGGTTTCTCTTCAACAGGCATGGTCTTGATATTTAAATTAAAAGGGATCTGAAATAGGTCTAAAGAACAATGTATATCTCTACAAACTACAGTGTAGGCTAGATCTAGCTTGTTGGTCAGTATGATCGCAGTATTTCAGTGAGAATTGACATTCACTGGTGCATTTCACTAACCTCAAGCAGAATCTAGTTGAAGACAGCAACAATGGGTTGAAAAAGAGGGAGCATGTGTATTACATGTACTGAAGCCAACAATCTTGCTGTCACTAGTGCCAGGTGTGGTTGGCCCATGGGGGTATTATTAGGCCTAGCCTACTCATTGTTCAGTCATACTGTTCATTCATGATTGTTTTAAAACCGATGGTCAGTGGTCAGTATCCTGAGGTGGAGTTTGCATTCGTGGGTCAGTCATACTACGCCTATGTTTCTGGTCACTAATCAGTCTTTGTCCTTCACATGTTCAATGCGGTAGGTTAACGTCATGTGTCGATCATTAGCACATTGTTCTTTGTTGAAACAGTGGTAGATCTAGATGTCAAGGCCTGTTTAGGGGAACAATGGGGTGGTGCAGAATGAGTGGGTGAAAGAACACAGGCTATTCAACAAGTACATTTCAGATTTTCACATTAGTGCTGTGAAAATTTCTAATTCCCATATTTGAATTTTGAGGAGCAGGACAGGCTTAGTTCAAATTATGAAGATTATTTTATTCAGGACATAGAAGGGGGAAAAAAACTAGCTTTCATGGATATTCAAATTAAGTAGAAATTCGATTTAGAAGAGTTAGAATTATTTGGACTCCATTGTACATGAATGTATGACCACATAATTAACTTGGTGTTTCTTCACTGTTTGACAGTTTATCAGGTCCAACATTGATGCAGTGCTACAGAAACTGGCAGCCAAGCTGGGCTCTAACAAGGAGGACATTTGGGCCTTCTTTGCCAAGACTGACCCATCTGGCTCAGGCTACTTGCCCTATGAGAGATTCAGGGAACTTGTCCTCAGTGTGGAACCCACGCTATCAGAACAGGAGGTCAGTTACTTTTCCATTGGAATCATAAAATTGAGTGTCTGTTAGAGCTATGAAGACTAAAATTTTGAGGTATGATTTAAAATTCTTGACCTAGGCCACTTAGTCTTTTATTCTTTGAAAACACAGTTTTAAAAGATAATGTTAGTACTGGCTCCCATTAAATGGAAATGTGCACTGATTTTGGGACATAATGATTATTAATTACATACTTAAGTACAAAAGAAGAAGATATTCTTGTTAGATTGAACAAAGAACTTGTATGTGAAGAAAAGACATTAGAATGAGTGTGAGGAAATCATGTTAATGAAAGTGAGATGCATATGGGATACATGAGAAAAAAACTTCTGCAGATGAAATAAAACCTTTTTGTACACTGGGGATTTGCAAGGGTAGTGTCTAAGTCAAATTGATATAAAAACTCAGTATACTATCTATTAAAAAAAAACAAAAAACATTTCTTACTAGGCTTGCCAGATGGTACAATTTTAGAGTGACAGTGTGTTACCTTAGGTGTTCATTCACTTTGTCCACAGATCATGACTGTTGCCAGACAGTACAGTGACCGACGGTCAGATGTAGTGCTGGATGTTGAGAAGTTGACTGCTATTATGCAGGAAGAGCTGAGGAAAAGAAACTTTGAAGGCTTTGGTACACTGACTGCTTCTTTCCGCCATTTGGACAAAGAGTGGTGAGTGAATAGAGCTCAAACGAGAATGAAAGTGAGGAAGCATTGGGTTTTTGATATCAGGAAATATTGACCCAATGAGAGTTTTAAGTCTGAGCAATCTTCTGTCAATATAAACCATCTTACTGTGTGATTGTTGGATGTTCAACATGTTCTTGTTTGTTGAGAAAGCTGTCATTTTAAAAGCTGTGATATGCTCTATAGAATTTAACTCTTTGCAAAGATGTCTGTCTTTATAGCTTATGAGGTAAAGCAGTTTACATAATAAAATTAATGGAAAGAATTGTTTTATTTCATTTGCTGGTTCATTCCAACCTGTGATGTAAAGCAATTTGCTAAAAAAAAAAAAAAAGAAAATTGGGGTTTGTGTTTTACTTGTTGGTTAGCTGACATAATGTATTTGACCAATCTCCACACTTGCAGCTCAGGATTCTTGAACAGAGAGGATGTGAGAAAGGAGCTGATTGCCCAGCATGTTCCTCTGCCTGACGATATGTTGAGAGCAGCATTGTCAATGTAAGTAACTGCATGCTGTGAGAATGGGTCAGATTTTGCCACAGAATTGAGGGAGGTAGTTTGCATTTTTGTCTTACCAACACAAACTAGCTATCTGTTGGCACATAACTACAGTGGAACCTGTGAGAAGTCAACTCACTTAGTTGGCTAGAGTGAATCTGCTCTGGCGGTCCCGTTTTTTTTTCCTTTATATTTTGTTAGTCTTGTTTCTGAGATGATTCATTTAAAGTCAACTCCAAATGACCCACAGTGACCTACTGCAGTTGAAAATTGTAAGGACAAAGAACAAAAAAAGTCAGGCAGAGAGATCAAGAGACGCCTTGTTATGACACATTATAGCCTGCGGGCCTATAGTTATAGGAGAGGATGCTTGGATATGTTCATCTGTCTTGTGTTGGTGGGGATACACAAACACACATCCACACGAGGTGTTTCACACTCGGCTCTCCTCACCCTTCTCATGTGCATTGTTGAGCCTGCAGCCACACACAGGCCAGTCAGTACAACTGACTACTGACCACCTTAACACACACATAAATTACTCGGAGTGGCAGACAGTTCCATGCTTGGCCTTCATCAGTTCCCTTATGTTGGCAAGATACACAAAACACCTACCCAGACTCAGCCCAACTTATTGACACATATCACACACACACACATATATATATATACACACACAAAAAGACAGTGCACACAGACATTGTGCCTCATTTCAGTTACATTTTTAGATCACCTTCATTCCGACTCCTACATGGTGCGCTCGCGGTGATTAGATCTAATCAACCTTTTATCCTCAACTGCACGCAGAAATCAATAAACATACAACAGATATTTTGATTCCTTGTGCCTCCCAGAGATTGAGTCCCCTGAAAATGGATCATGTCAACCTTGCTTTAAGTTTGCCTGCTTGTTTTCTCTTCTTTTATCCATCTCAAATCCCTGTTCATATGCTGGAGAAAAGCTTCTAATTCCAATTGATGTTACTGTTCTTTATATTTTAGTATGTAAACTGGGCTATATGAGGGCCAAGGGCTTGAGATGAATCTTGATAGTTCTTATCACAAATTTCAAATACAGAGTTTCCCAAATTTTATATGGATCAATTTCAAGTGAATCTGAACTGATTTGAAAGCTGTACTCAAATCAGATTGCAAAATTATTATCTTATGAGCAAATGCCTGGCCAGCTGATACCACAACTATTCAGGGCATAGTTCGGGAAGATACATTTCGTGATCTCAGTTCTCTGGTACACTGTTTTCATTTTTCACATTTTGAGAACATTGATGTTTTCTGTTTAGCAACTGTTTTTGCACATACGAGGTAGGACAAAATGAATTTCAAAATCTGCCTGTTTGGGCAAGTGATTGGTGAAATAATTACATTACATGACAGACTTACTTTGGATCCCTCTTTCATATGACATTTATAATCTCCAAAAAGCCCAAAAGTGGAGATAGAGCAACAAAGACAAGAGCTCGCAATTTTCTCTCTTTCATGGCAATAGGACTCTTCTGTGTTTTGCTCTACACTTGAAACATAAACTGATATAACCATTGAAAGGAGAGTACAGTGACTGACTTTTTCTCATTTAACATTTTTCCAATAGTGCAAAATCTGCTGAAAGCAACAATGACCTGATCCGCTATGAAGATTTCGTCAACTCCTTGAACTGGCGAGATTTCCCAGTGGCCCCTGTCCAGTACCAGCCAACCAATCCCGATGAGAATTGGTGCGGCACTAAGCCACAGAACCAGATCAACACTGTCCACTACCAACCTCTGCTACAACGAATGCTGGGAGAGATGACAGAACAGCCTCCAGTTGCCTAATATATTATTAGAATTTTCAGCCTAGTAATGTCATTCAACTGTAGCAAAATGCTGGTTTAAAAAAAACCCCAAGCAATATGCAAATCATCTACATTGAATAGAATTTACCTAAAAATTGTCTCGCTTGAGGTTAACCTTCAGTTTGGGAAGCTGACAGTTTTTTGGTCCATATCTCATAAGACAGTCTGGGGTAAGGTGAAGTGAGGTGAAGTCTGAACCTAACAAACTGTGACTTTTTGTTTTGTTTTTTTGTGTGTTCTTTTAGGGGAGCTTATCATGCAGACAGAATAAGTCAACGTTTTGAGGGATAACTGGTCATATTTTGTTATCATTCCTCACAATGAAAATAAAATGTAAATTGTAAAATTGAAACTTTTTTTTTACAGTTTTTTTTAAATATTTGGATGGTCTTACTATAATCTGTGATAATGAAAAATTCAGATAACATATATGTATGAAAATCTAGGAACTTTAATGCTGTAATTTTATAAATACACATATGAATATGTTTTAAAAAAAATGTTCTTATGATATGACTGACTGGTATGCTTGGAACTGCATAATAATGTTGAAGTTTTTAGGGTTCAGGGAATCAGCATGATTGTATCATATGATAATACTGTTTATGAGGAGTCTGTCCATTGGTGGCATTTCCTCTCTGATACATAGAATTCTCTGGCAAATGAACTACATCTGTTTTATCAATTACATACTGCTTCCAGTTTGTATGTTATTAAATGTGTGATTGAGCGTACAACAAAAAAAAAAAAAAAAAAGAAAAAAAAAATGAAGATAGAACTTGGCAATCTCCTTGTATATATGATTATACTTATTTTCACTAATATTATAAGTTGTTTCGGCCCCTATTACTCAGCATTTGGGGTATAAAAAAATGGTGATGAGGAAACGTTAGAGAAACCACTAAAGACAAAATGTAATGGTAAAATTCAGTATTAAACTGTATGCTGGTGAGAATCAACTTGCTTCAACTGTTGGGCAAAATTGCTGAATGTGATAAAAACTGTGAAATATTTGTTATATCGATATCAGTGTTATTGTGAAGAATTTGATAATGAATATTATTCAAGGCTCTGTAAAAGTGCTAAGTCCAGTTGCTGAATCAACACAGTGCTTTTGGATCCAAATAACAAAAAAGAACAAAATGTTTAGAAACAATGAAAAAATAAGATTGTCATGTCTTTAATAAAATATTTTCACATGTATACCTTTTTTGAGTTCACTATTTCTTTCTCTTTTTTTTTTTTTGTCAAAGACTTAAAAAGGTTGTCAATTGCAAAACAAAAAGAAAAGATGTTTTTGCTGAATACAATTTATGGTTATTTATCTTAAACTCCACCCAAAATTGATTTTTTATTGATAAATAAATTTATCACTGATATGTGAAAACCAAACATTTGTTTTGAATCATATTGTTTATAGAACGTTTTCACTCAGTTATCAGTGGTGCTGTTTGCTATGAAAGCTTTGTCATGAATGATCACTTTGTCTTTCCTTCATTTCATGAGTAAAGTTTTCTTAGATGATCCATTTCTGATATATTTATCTAAAAATCTGAATTTGCAAAACTGAGCAACGTGATGGATGCCAATCAAAGTAATATTGCCAGTTCCTTGTTTTGCATATGTAACTGGGTTGAGATTTAAGTAAACATCCATAATTATCAACATTGTTAGTCCAGGGAAAAACAGAAAAATTTGTTGCCAATATCCATGATTGGGGTCAACAATTCATGAAAAACAATTGATTTTTAACAAAAAGATGTAATGGAATGTATGCAACATGTCATGGCAATAAAAAAAATATAAAAAAATTGTAACAATGACGACAAAAACATCACAAATAGAAAATATAAACAAGCGAACAACTTTTCAATCCATGAACAGGGAATGCTGGAAATTTGATTTATTCTTCATATTTAATAAATGATACTCTGTATTCACTGCCCCAATTTCAGTTTGTACCAGACAGTACTCTTCCCTGCCAGCAAGACAGGAAAGAAAAAATTTTTAATGACATCAAACATAAAGTTATTGTGAATCTATTGAGAGACAAAAGAACTCTCATTATTCAATGTATGATAACTAAAGCAGCAAAACTGTATCTTAACATCTTAATTCCCTTGGACCACTCCTTAGAACAAGCTGTCAGACTCGAATATCTGTAAAGATGTTTGCATGTTAATACAGCATATCAATAAGAGAAGTTTTGCTTCTGGATTGATAATCATGGCACAGTATGTGCCAATTCTAAAAAAATGACGTGATTTGTGTTGTTTCTCCTTCATTTGACTAAGGCACCCCCCAAAAAAACAAACAAACAAAGCAAAAAAAAAAACAAAAAAAAAATTAGCAACCCCTATAGGTGTGTAAAAGGGTTAATGTAGTCAAAGATTAACTCATTACATCTTATATTCAAATTCCCCTCAAAACAACACACACACACACACTATGGTAAGAAAGTCCTGACCTTACGTTGCCTTTAGGGTTAAGTATCCTTTCCATCATCAGAGAGACCCTAGTATTCCAACAATATTTTTCACGGCCACTTTTAAGATTAAATATGACTTATGAGTACTTATACTGTGCCATAGGTGATGTTTCATCAGACAGGTGTCAGTGTGTGGATAAAAAAATTAAATACAAAATAATCTTGCCAAACAGTGTTTCTTCATTTATATTGTTGTAGATCTCTTCATCAGCTCTAATGCCGCCTTCTAAGAGTCATATAATTATCTCTAAATGTGCCTCTTTTTCAAACTGTCTGATGTGTTACTCATCTTGGCTTTTCACATTGCACATTCTGTCAATCTTGACAGCTATATACAGTGTATATTTTCTCTCCTGGGTTCCATTACTTTCTATACTATAATAATAATGGCTAAACCGAAAACACGGCTGAACCGAAAGAAAAATAAACCCCTGTTTTTATTTTTCCTTTTACTCTTTGTTAATGGACTAGTGATAAACCAAAGTCAACATTCCTATGAATGCTGCTGAAACAAAAACAATGAGCTTGATTTTAATGGAAGCCTGCGACCTATTCTCAATCAAACATGCTTTGTACTTACAAGCCATTCTCTCATCGTCAGGCCTGAGGACATGAGCAGGTGTCAAAGACAGAGAGGGAGTAGGGGATGGGGGAACTCGATCAGTGAATCAAGTGCGCGTTGTCTGTGGAATCTAAATTGTACTAGCAATATTTCATTAATTGAAGCATTATGATGCCCACCGTCTGATGTTGCATGTGATGTTACGGCATCGTACAGTTTCAGATGACCCATGTGGTTAGTTAGTGAAATTTGATCCCCTACAGAGTTTGTTCCCCTCTTTCGACAACTTCCACCATACCAGTTTGGATAAACTGAAATATGTTCAAGTCAAAATAAATTGTCCAGTCCCAAAAATTTTGGTTTGAGCATGTTCCATTGTATATCTACTTTGACACTTTTTTTTATGTGTAAATGTACCGACTGTTTCAGGCACAATATGCAATATGGCTGTAATCATACCGATGTGCCATTAAATCCCAACATAAACAAAACAAACAAAACAAGCTGTCTGGGGAAATTACACTTTTTTTGTTCTCCTTTTCTCAAAATGTTCGAAAATGACTTAGGCAAGTTATATTGTGAGCATGGTGATATCGACCGCTGTTCTATCTTTTCCTTCTTCTGGATATCACAACTCAACAGGTGTTACATATAATACACTCCAATTGTAAAGTAAGCAACTTCATACCTGTCTTTGTAGTTGTCCCATTTTAAAGCATAATATGAACAACGAATGTTTAGCAAAAAGTACTTCATACGAATAAAATATTCTTCCCAAATATCACAGGAATACACTTTTGTTCCAAAATGGACCAGCATGTCTGCCTTTGGCAACTGTTCTTATCAAAGTTTAGTTGGAGTAAGACATGATGAGTTTATAAAAAGATTCTTAAATTACTAGATTCCTAAAGCCCTTAAAATCATTGCATGCTATATATATATATATAAAAATCATGATCAAGATTAGCAAAGTTGCTCTGTCTAATCGCTGGCAAGCCGACATGTGAAGTGTATTTCATATAAGTAGTTTAGGATCTTTTTTGGATATAACAGAAATAAATATTTTAGTATACCTGCATCATTATTAATAATTTATGACACAATACATGCATGCTTGAACTTTTGTTTTTGCTCGATAGTTTCAACTAAACTATCTCTTTGCCAAAAACTATGCCATGCAAGTTTGACAAGGTAAAATTCAACAGGACAAAATCATACTTTGGGTCATTGCAGTTAAACTTGAAATTTAAATGTAGGCCTAAAACCAAATTGGCTGTTTGTTTCTTCTCTTTCTGGCAAGTTCTTTCCTCCTGTCTATAAAAAAGAAAAAAAAAAAAAAACTTTGCTGTTCATTAATCTTTCTTTTCTTTTCTTTATCAGCAGTGATTGATTTGTTAAAAATGAAAAAGAACATAAAACCTAGTGGCACTTAGTCCATATTAAACTATATGTCTGATTGTTTACCATAAATGTTTTCTCACTTGACATTTCTTGGCTGTTGGTAAATCATCAAATCCACCAAAAAATACCTTATTTTCACTTAGTAAGAAATATTAAAATGCCGCAAAGCGAGCATGAACAGTCTTTGAGCTAACAACAAATCACATTGAAATCAGTAATGACTACACATACATGTTAATTATGACAATATAGTATTAAATTGAAAGATTCAGGTATAACAAAGAGAGAATGACATATGAAATGAAAAAAAAACAACATAGAAGATGATTGTAAAATACAATTTTTTAATTAGTTTTGTTTGCAACATCATTTTTAACAGCTGAAGCATATGGAAATATTCGAAAAATACATGATTAATATATAATGCATTTGGAATCAGAAAACCAGTTTTATATATCAGTCTGCTTGGGTGCATGTGTTCAGAATCAAGCATGATGTTCGCTGACTATCCAATACATCAAGTGACCGTTTTAGTGTTCATCGCTGTTATATATTCGATAGTCATTATTACTACACTTCATCATAAATGTTTTTATCTTTACTCCTTGGTGTCATCAACAGCATATTTGGTGCAATGTAATTATAATCGCGCTGATGTCATGATACAATAAAAGCCTAATCCAACCCATTTCCATCACAAAAGATTTACTCTTCTGGGTAGATTTGTTTCATTTGTCAGTTATCAAACACATGAAGATTTACCTATTCAAACACTGGATTCTGAATCCATTCTTCCATCCTAAATCCTTCTCTTACAGGAAAACTTCTTAAAACCTCTCTGTCTTCACTTTTCTGACAAAAAAATTTAAAAAATACAAAACAATAACAAAAAAAGAACAGTATGCTTCTACTTCAGTGTTTCTTCCTCATCTAAACATTTTCATACATTTAATTATTATAATCAAATTTATTGAGATAAGAAAGACAACTCAGATGGTTAAGGGGAGGAGCAGATCCTGAAATCAAAATTTTGGCTGAAGATACAGAATTTCCAGTTTTTTCTTCTTCTTCAAGCTAAACCATTTTATTTCAAGATTTTACCATCTCTATGGTCAAAACTAGCCTATTTCATGTGTAAATGGAGCTTTTCCTACAAGGGGGGGGGTGTTCCTAAAATATCACTCAAAGTTGCTTCTGATGGTCTATTTCAACCGAAGCTATGAGGCATTTACACTAAGTTTGAAAGTATTTCTCAGGGGAAAAATCCAGGCAAGAGAAGAAGGCTGAAGAGAAGGGTCAAGTTTGTCAAGCTAGAAGGTTCAGAGATAAAAGAAAACTCATTATGTAACAAGGAACTGGTTGAAAAACCTTATCAAACTTAAGACGCAATTATCTCAAAACCAACTTTTTGAGCATACTTTTCCCTAAGGCTTTTTTTATTTACCAACAGATTTACTTGAAATTTGGCATGAATCTTTCTGAAAATGTGCAAAATAATAACAAATAATGGATTTGCAATATTTTCTTTTCTTTCTGAGAAAATGTTATCGAAGTGCCAGAAAAATGAGAAAAAGTACCATCTTGCAACACACAAATTTAAAAAATTTGTAGAGGAAAAAGCATGGTGAATTTGAAAAAAAAATTGATATTTAGAGCTCTTGACGTTAGGGAATACTACACGTGGGCAAAATTTGAAATGATTTCATGAAAAAACACCAAAGCCTAAGACTTTTGAAAATTATCAATTTTGGGGGCCAGAAACCCAATATGGTGGCGTTTCCTTGGCAACCAACCACCCAAATTATTTTTTTTACGCTTTTCCTCCTCTAATTTGGACATGCTACACTTAAATATGATGCTTAAAAAGGCCTAAATTGAGTACTTCAGAAAATCACTCTCAGGACCTGCCCCTCCCCTTAACAGAAAAAAAAAACCAGGAAGTGGGTGATATACCATCACAGGAATTCAAATATAATTTACATTTTATAAGAATGCATACATCAAACAGAACCAATATATATAGAGATACTTTATATATACACATTTTCTCTCATAAACTTTGGACATAAAAATGTTTGGTGACAAAGTCATAGAGGAATCACATAGACAACAATTAAAATCCTTATGGATCCGTTAAGTTCCTACAAAATAAGAAACAATTTGATTTCTCCGCCGTAACTTGTCATTATTCTGCCAATCAGATGAAAATAAATTACAGATAAAATGGACTGTATAATGAAGAATCTTCCCCAAACATTAACAAAACAAGAGCTTTGATCTTGCTTCTTTGCAGTCTTTAACTTGTTTGACAATTGAATTACATATAACCGAATTTAGTAAAAAAAAACCCAGGGATTTTCAAAAAAAGATCTTTAGGCTCTCCCCAAAAGGATTAAGTCTGTTGTATTTACTCATGGCTGTCTGACAGAATGATACAACTGGAACATCAAAATAACCAGATGGACTCTCATTTTTTGGCGTAACATTCATTTGACTCTAATGTCAGAAAATTAATAGACTTTTTTCTTCTGATCACAAAAGGAAGTGAATCACAGCATTGCAAATGAAATGAACACGGCATAAGATAAGATAAGACGAAATAGGATCAGATAAGATAATTTAATTTTCCACAAAAACAGAAATCTTCAATACAATGTAAAATTAGCTAAGTTCAAAATCATGTAAATAAATCTTAAAAATTAAGCACAAAGTTGAACACTGAATATTCAAAAATATTGCATATTGAAAAGCAAAGAAAAAAATAATTTTTTGTTCTGATCTTACATCTGTCTTTCGTAATCTCTTCTTTGACATTGTTGTTTGGATTTCTTTATTTCTGATGGTTTTTATTGGTTCTTTATTCAATTACCTTTCATTTGATTTATAGTGTGGATTTCTACAAGAAATAATTTGACATCAGGAAGCCTTTACGTTTTCCATCGTATGTTCAGAAACCTCACTGAAAATCAATCTCAACTATACTACATTGAGAAAGAAAACAAAAATCATGTCAGAAAAAGAAATTATCTGTAAATTAAATTATGGGATGGTTTCAGATGTGAAAAATCTGTGTCTGTACATTGTCCTTATTCACATTTCCTCCTTCATATTTGATGTATTTTCTGTTTCCACATAAAAGATAAAATATTTTTTCTTTAAACAGCAGACAAAACTTTTCAAAACTGCCTGTCTTTGACTTTTTTTTCATAAATGGATTTCATGAAATGAAATTCACATAGAAAAAGAGAGAAAAAAACAATTGAAAGAGAGAGAAGGAGAGAGAGAGAGAGAGAAAAAAAGCACAATGTACGACACCTAAATTATGGTGGAATAGCATGTTCTAGCCATAAAAAAAACATACTAAATGATTTAGTTTGAATTGCATAGAACAACCATTAACTTTGTAAGAGCAAAACTGATTCAGACAAAATGATAAGCGGAAACAGAAAGGCCTCATGGCTAAATCAAAGCGTCACAGAAACTGGTCCTCTAATTTCAATCCTGAGAGGGTTACTGTCACATTCTGGCCTTGACTAGCAGGTCTTAAGAATGACCTCAATATGAAAACAGAATAACTACTTAACCTTTAGGCTGCCAGGAGAAAAAAATACTGGAATTTGAAGAATCATTATTCATTTACAATTCTAGCCACTCTAGCCTGTAGATGAAGAACACAGAATCTCAGAAATATTATAAATCAAAAGTCATGAATATTGCAGAGTGAACTTAAACATGACTGTCAGTGGTAATGTTCAAATAAAAGCAAAACATATAACAATAATATAAAAAAACAAAAAGAAAAAAGGGAACGACACTTTGTACATTTGTACGGACAACAAGACTGTTTTATTCTATCGCTAAAATGACATCATCTTCCCTCAAGTAACTGATTTTTGTGTAAACTTATTTTTTTTTTACCATTTTCAGCCTAGGAATTAATTTCATAAGACGGTCCTCAGTAATGCATTCTAAATTGTCTGCAAGCTGATGAAAGTGTCTGTATATTACACTATAGCACAGCTAATTCTGCTAAATAAGGACACAGTCAAAGTGTCAATTTCTGCTGTCCAAATAGACATAAAAGGGACAATAAAACAAATATGAACTTAACATGACAGTTATAGGGCACTGGAGTCACTATTTGACTCCAGAATAGTACAGACCTATGGAGGTACCAACTGTATGGAAATAAAATAATATGGCTAGTTTGCCCAAATGAAAGACTGCAATTGAACAATAATGTGAAAAAATTAAAAAATGCAAATCCCAGCCAACACCTCAAAAATACAGACAATACAACAACATCAATAGCAAGCAGCGCCATGTGATATGGGCAATTACAGTTTTCATACCGATGACATCATCTGTGCCCTGTTTGGTCATCAGTTGCCTGTATGATTTTTCAATGCACATCTTCAAACTTAAAATCTCATAAAAGAAGTTATATTATGCACGAGTTCATGCAACGAGATACATGTCAACAAATCTATCAGAATATTTTCTTTGAGCTTTGCAAGTGACTACAATGGGACAGCATCCTGTAGAATGACAAACTCTAGAAGGGATATAAAATACAAGTAATTCACCATTTCTGTGACTATATATACAAAATATTGAATCTCTAAACAACTGTCAGACAAACAAATTATGGCTTAGTTAGAAGTTGAATATTTTTGCTGACAAGGAAAGAAGTCTTCACCAAAAGAAGAAAGGAACGGGATATATTCCACCACGATAACAGCGGCGATTGTATCGATAGGGTCCATCATCAATGTAAACAATCTGTTGTGCAGGCGCAGCGTTGACAACTGTAGTGGTGGTTCCATTTGGGTGACGAATCACTGTTACAATAGAGCAAGAGGACAATATCATATAACATCATATAATAAAACTATATTTTCAGCAGGCTGTGTCTACCATTTTTCTACAGGTATAAAAATACTCTCAAATGTCAGAAATGTGAACAACTTTGCAATCTCTACAAATTGTTGAGTTGTACAGGTATATCTGATGAAAATATCTAACTAAAACTGAGTGTTCAGCAACTTTTAGGTGTTCTCCATTCCTATATAAAATGTATACTCAATAACTTATAACTACATAAGATAGGCACCGGAGGAAGCAACTGGAGTTTTTTTTATATCTAGAGCCAAAGTGTTATATCTTATGAGCAATACCTAAATAAGTCTGACAGCTCAGGCACTCTAGAGTATATTAAATCCAAAAGTAATCTAAATCCTCTGACTGGTTACTATCCAGTCATATAAATGGTCTAGCAGTTCCGCTGAGGAATTCAGCACCACCATGGGATAAAATACTAGGCTTCAGAGAATCAAGTTCCCTCCAATTTCTTATCAAATTTGGGTACTGATCAAATGCTCATAGCTCCTGATATTCAGTGTTGGCAGGACAATCATCACAGTCAAAATTAGAAGATTTAAAAATAAAAACATATGTGATCTTCGCAGTCTGTCTAATTCAGCACTGCATGTACTAAAGAAGCTTGAATGTCAGGGCTTCTGAATCCTGTTGGGGATCTAGAGCAAACTTTGTATTCCTGCCTGGTGTGATTTTTGTCAATTAAGCCATTCTAGTCTCTTACACATGTTACTGCTGTGAATCTAGTAAAGTGGAAAAATATGAACTGAAATACTCAAACTTGGCATATGTTCTGCTCACTGCTTAGATCATATAAATGCTTCCTTGTTCTTGCTGGATGTAAAAAGGGCTCTGATAAGAATTTAAACTTTAGGTACCTGAGGTTCTGCTCACTGCTTATTTCATAAAAATGTTTCCTTGCTGTTGCTGGATGTTAAAAGGGCTCTGACAACAATTTACACTTTAGGTACCCAAAGAACTTACCTTGGTTTGTGGGTGGTGGTGCGATTACTTGTCCTGGATAACCCCCATATCCAGCATAGCCCCCATATCCAGCATACGGCACTCCATATTGCATGTAGCCTGGAGGGGCAATAATTGTGGTGGTGGTGGTGGTCTGGTTTGACGGCACTGGGTACGCAGGTCTGGCCAGAGTCCGTGCCTCCTCTAGTGCTATTTGCCATGCTCTAAAAAGTCAAATGTAAACATTGAAAAGCAGAAACAAGAATGATACATGAATTCATCAATTATCCTTGAATTGGTGTTAGGCTATCTTGACTGGCAGCCTATCACAAAGGTCATTAACTGTGAGATCAACAGCAAAACTTACCACTTCTTAAGACATTTAAAATAAAATAGCAAAATTGTTAAAAGCTGATCAAATCATTCAAATTTATTGCACATTGATTAACAAATTCAGTACATGGACATCCTCGTCCCCGGATCAAAGGGTTTCTATATAACCAGAGAGGGGCATCCTGTTTTCACTAGACACCCCCCCCCCCCCCCATTTTCTAGATTATTAAAATCGATAAAGTAATTTGGGTGTCAGCCAATAGATCTTACCCTGATTCCACCACATCCCTCACTTATAGCAAATTTCAAAAACTGTTAAATCAAACTCTTTCATTCATACATTATGGCATATACAGACTGAGAATTGCATAAGTTTCAGGATGTTGGCATATGCTGGAATATTATAACCATTCTCAAAAGGTCTTAATAAAAATTTAAAGATAAAGCATTATGCAGTTTTCCACTCTTGTTTAATTAGTGGGTGCTTTGCAACAGATTTACAATGGGACATAAAATAGAGCTTTGGTTCTCGCATGATCTAGGGAACTGAATATTATGTGTCAGTGTGTATGGTGTTAGTTCATCCCCCACCTCATATCATCCATGGACTCGGCACATAACAACATGGATTCTTTATCCTTCATCATCAGCTCCAGGAAAAATGCTTTGACATGATTTACTCCCTCTGGTGGGTCAGCTCTCCGGCACTAGCAATATAGAAAATGGGAACAGAATTATGAACTTCTTGTCATGTTAGATCATGACACATAAATATATCAATTTTCCAGATACAGCAGAAACAGATAATTTATAATGTTAAATATCAAATTGAGAAAATTTTATCAGACTGCATACTACATCTCACAGTATTCCACTCACTGATATCACATCTCCTAACACAATGAAATAAATTCAAATGAATATCATAGCAGGGATACAAGCAAAAGAACTTTCATGTCCAATGTAGCCATGACAAATTAAGTTTTACCTCAAATCTTTACGTGCCAACAGCTGACATTTGTATATTTCAGTCATGTATGAGGGATGATCAATCATAAATCTCTCTGACTATGAAGGAGTGGTCAGAAATTCATGATAATTTGCCTGCTTGCTGCACTTTCATTTTTCTATGTAGTCACCATCCACAGCAACACACTTTTCCCATATTCCTTTGACCTTGAAAAGGCCTTGAAAGTAGAACATGTTGGGTTGGGCTTATAACAATTCTTCTGCCATATCAGAAACATTTTCATTTTCAAATCTTATTCCTGTAAGTTGTAAGGTGCTTTTTCAATGCAGAGAAAAGAAAAAAAAGACTGAAAAGGGTTGATCAAGTGAACAGGCAGCGAAAGGTAAAATATTAAAGCCACACCTGTCTGCAGCAGCCACTGAACTTGCAGCTCAGTGGGATAATGCATGGTCCTGCAAAAGAAAAAACATCTGTGGAGCTTTCCTGGCCATTTTGTAGCAAGTTCATCTTTTAGTTTTTCCAGGAGTTCAGAGTAATAATCACCACTCACAGTTCTGTTCATGTGAAGTTAGTAAATATATAATGATACCTTTCGTAACCCCAAAAATGGGTCAGCATGACCTTCATTGCGGAACGACTCATCTTTGCTTTTGTTTGAGGGACAGTTTTCATGTGTTTTCCATGCTTTGACTGGTATTTCATTACAGGTCATGCTGGTAAATCAAGGCTTTATCAACAGTTATAAATCTGTCAAGAAGGCCACTATTGTCTTTCATAAACCCAAAAGAATCTCGTAACGCTTTCTAAAGATGCGGCACCCACATTGCAGAGATCTTGGACGTGTCAAGTGCTCATGCAGAATTGTCCATATGGAGCCATATGCCACAGAAATTTGATCTGCAATTTCCCTTATCGTGATTCTGTGGTCTGAGAGGATCAGTTGATATATTTTGGCCAAATTGTCCTCCTTGTTTACATCTTGAGGATGGCAAGAGTGACACTCATTTATCATATCAGGGCGTCCAAATTCAAAGCTTTTCACCAAAAAATTTGACTACATAAGATATGATGGGCTTGCACTCATATGCATTTCAGACCTTTCTTCATGTGTTGCCTTTTCAGTAGTTTCCTCTTCAGATAGAGGTAATTGATCACAGATTGCATCCCTATCTTGTCCATAGTGAAAGCAAATCCGGCATGCTTCTTTAGGGTTAAAGCTGTTGTAGAGGAGTTGTATGCTATGGTGCATGATGACAGTGCTAAATACAATATGATGGAAATTACTTATTTTTTGCACATCTTACTGAATTTGAATGATGTCCCAAGAGTGAAAATTTCACGAAAATCAGACCACATCTTCATATCATAGTCAGGGAGATTTGACTATCCCTCGTAGATGTCACAAAAAAAAATATTGGTGCCAGAATCTGACATGTGTGTTTTTATTTTGGCCAAAAAAGAATTCATCCTCGAACACAAACACTGATGGGATGTACATATGAAATTATCATTATTATTTTATACAATACATCAACAGAAAAAAAGGAAAAATTAAAATTCTCTTTACTTCTGGACCCGTTCTGATCTGGGTGACAACTGCTCTAATGATAATCCTTTCCTCTGCTCTAGGTGTATCTGGGCTGTCAAAATAGCGAAGATCACCCTCTCTGTCCAGCACAAACCAGTTTTTTTTCCATCTGCGAAGAACTGAGCCTGACAAATTAAAAAAGAAAAAAAAAAGGGCAATTTGTCAATTTGGCAAAATTATCTCAAGATCAGAATCAGACTGAGTGAAGATCTTTGGCTTGTGTCTTATATCCTGACAAGGTGATGACTGTGGTAACTTCAGCCTAGGGTCCAATTTATTCTGTTCATACCTATTTAACCCAAGAACTGTCATGTCACTTAAACTTGGGATTTCTTGGTTGCTGTTTTGTCAAATTATTGCATTAATAACTATCCGCAGCTCAACAGGCACTCCTTCAAAAGGTAAAGGAAACTTTACTTAATGGCGATAAATGAAAAGGCCCACTCAAGCATCCTGTTAACTTGCCCTTGGGAAGAATGGTGTCATGCTCGGTTTATGGTTAGCTGGGGAAACAACGAGATGGCCAGAGAGGACCTAAAAAACTCTGTCTCTTTTAATTGTTAAATCTTAAATCTAAGAAGACATGGGCTTCAAATTCGTATGTCCGTGGGCTTATGATAACCCTGCTATTCCATCTGAGGCAAAAGTAGGAAGAAACTTGACACAACGAATTGATGTTGGACTATCACTTTAAGGATGTAATGTAGGAAGGTGACATGTTAAAAATAGTAAACATAAAACACAAGTAAGGATCTGGACAAAAACTCAATTGTACAATGTAAAAGTTAAAAAAAAAAAAAAAAAGATAAAAATATCTTACTGAGCCAAGAGAAAGAGGAATGATCTACATACATGCTTTTAAAACTTTCTGTGTCATTGATAGAATGACATGCACTGATGAGTTTCGAAGCGTGATCTTTTTATCGCTGTGATTAATTACAATTACATGTATCTCAATCTATGGACGGATTCTGGTAGGTGGGGAACATCCCTTATCAAAAACAAAACAAAAATAAAATGCTGGGAGTCGACAACCACATCGTTTTAGTTATGTTGCACATAGCATCACACGCAATGAGAATGACATGCAATCATGACAATGGAATGATGACTGACAGAAATAGGTGAAAAATTATACTTACTAACATTAATCTCAAACCAAAGACTCTCCTCCAATTCACTTTCACATCTATCTTAAATCTGGTGTTCATTTTCTTTTCCTCCATCAGCAACTATTTGATTATTGTGAAGCAAATCAGAGTAAGAAGGCAGGAAATTTTTAATTAAGCTATAATCTTTCACAAGGGGAATTTGCTGGTTGCATATTCCATACGGATATTAGGGTGAGTCAGAGTTAATTATTGGCTGATTCTAGTCCTACCAAAGTGATGACTTGTCCATCCAACAGATGGTGTCACTGAGAAAATAAAAATCTATAGTTTCAGTATTTAGAGAGCAGAGGGTATACAGTAATAGCCACATTGATATAAACTGGTAGCTCATCTCACTGTCTAAAACACGCCCAGCCTCTACAAAGATTGGCTTAGTCTTTGCCTTTGTTGAGCCAAGAGGCAATCTATTAATCATAGGCTCAGCAAAACTCTCACAGCAAAGAAATGGGATACCTTCGGATGTATTATCAGATACATCAACCGAGATAACCGCCAATCTAGGCGGTTGAAAGGTTAATGAACGAAGAAGAATCAGATACGAATCTACTCTTATGATAAAGCCAGTTGGCCATTTCAGATGGAACTTACAAAATTAAAAAAAGTTTTAAAAAAGTTAAAAGTACCATCCCTTGACCTCCCAAGAGGGGAAATTGTCTTGGCCATTTCAGGCCGCGTCGCTGCAGTGCAGCGCCACTGTACTTCCCCCAATATACATCAGGTACCCGTTATACAGATGGGTGGGCTGAGGAAAATTGTGTGTAAGGTATCTTTCCTAAGGATACAACATGCTACCATTGCGATTCGAACCACTGACCTCTGCTTCCAAAGGCCGCAGCACAAACCACTGAGCTAACACGCCAGTTTTCTTGTGTATGTAATTACAACCTCATTCCGAAAAATAACTGTTAAATGATCAGATGGAGGCAAGAATGGTAGACAGCTGAGTTACCCAGCTATGTATGGGATGACCATGTAGCATGTCATACTATTAAAAGTAGCCATTAGCTGTGGATCTAATAAATTCCTTCATTACAGACGGTGCAATATTCTTGTCATGTCCATTCAGTGAATACTTCCACTAGACCTATGACACATTGCATAGGCTACCAAATATGGATACAGATCTAGATTCTAGATACAATCAGAGATCCATTCTAGATCTGGTATCAATAGTTATTTGACCCTTTGGGATACTTTTGAGGCAGTTTTGCTATGGACCCAGGTCTGCTTAGTGTTACTTTGCTATCTGGATCTAGGTCTGTCTAGCTTCAGTGTTAAGGGTTTACTAACCTAGTGGGGCAAGTTTTCTGCTGCAAGCACAGTGAAAGAAAAAAGACCAAATATCATCAAATAAAGGAATTAAAATAGAATTTTCAGTTACATTGGAAGGGTGCATCACTAGATCTAAACCTGTGATGGTTTGTTGTTCAACTGAGCCAATACGTCCACCTGTTTAGCCTCTGCGTGAATAGGTTAGATATGAAGCTACCATCAGCCTGATACTGTTTAGGGCCTTGTCTATTGTTGAACATGAATGACACAGGGAAGACCCTTATTACTAGTGCTGGGCCCCGGGTAATTTTTTACTACTCGGGTAATGAAAAAAATTCCCGGGTACCCGATATTTTCATATATTTTTGCTTTAAAATCCTGGCACGGAAGAGTAAGCAGTTAACAGCACTGCCCTTTCTCTCAATTAATTGCCTGTTTCAGTTTCAGTTTCTGTCAGTAAGAGCAAAGTGAGACATAGACCTTAGGTGAAGTACAAACAAAATATAAACATTGCGAAAAGGTAAATAAATAATAATTATAACTGCTGTGGATTATACATGATTAAGAAGAGAATCTTCATTTAATTAACTCTTTAAAACCGGAGTTACACAAGCTGCGTAGGTGCGGAAGTGACTCAATGCCGACAGTACACATACTGCGGAGATTCAATTTCCCACTTGTTTCGGCGGTTTTCTTGGTTTTAGTTTTGCTATACCTATTTAAATTAACATTCACATCTGGGTCAACCTTCTTTTGGCGTTGATTTTGTTTTGTTTTTGTATATCGAGAAGTTTGCGATAGTTGTATTTTAGGGGTAGAAACCGTTGTCATAAGCAATGCAACAGTCTGGACCAAGGGGGGCTCAAAGTCAGCTTTCAAGCCAAGAAGCAGTGAAATTGTTCCAAACCTTTAAAAAAAGTGATTCAGATAGTGAATCAGATGTCGATAGTGACATTTAACTAGATCTAGATTTTATCTGAATCTCAGTGATTCCGATGATAAGTAAAATAAGAAAAAAAAATTCAAACTAACAAAACGCTGACATTTTGGGGTTCTTCACTGTTTATATCATGTGCATTGTATTCTTCATTCATTCACCTTGAATTTGATGTATAATACATACATGTTTCATGTACAACAAGCTTTACACGCTTTCTTTTTTAACATACCCTGCTCTGTATCTCTGCAAAAAGAGAAAAACTCCAGCAGAATGTGTAAAAAATTCCGGTCTTAAAGAGTTAAATATTCGTTGCTAATCTGCGTTTGTTTCTCATACTATTTCATTGTTTTTTTCTCTAGCGGATATGTATCAATGGCTGAGTACACTGATATGATGATGAAATATAAGACATGTCCGTGGCAGCGTTTCTGTCAGGTAAAACAGCTCTCTTTCTCTCTCTCCTACACATTTTCACTGTCCCTGGCTCTCTCTCTTTGTCTTTATCTCTCTCATTCATGCTTTCTCCATCTGTTTATCTCTCTTTAAGTTTTTCCCTTTCTCTCTCTTCTTGTGTTCTCCCTCTGTGTTAATCTCTCTATCTCTCCCTGTTAGATGTCATCAAATGTTTTTGATGAGCTCCCCAGTGTAATTCCTAAGCGACCATAGTACAAGAGAGATAGCTGCAGCCAGCAAGACGTAAGCGATGAGCACAGCGATAAATTTGTTATAGCCATATTATGCCCCCCCCCCCTTTTTTTTTTCTTTCTTTCTTTCTTTTTTGTTTTTTTCAAAGGCAAGCTACTGGCATAAATCTTGAAGCGATAAAAAATGTTTGGTCATTTGAACGGGATCTCACAAGATTCCCTCTAGTAGAAGCTAAAAACTTTGACTTACTTCGGGACTTACTTCAGAGAGAGAAGAGTGAAAAGAGAGAGAAAGGGAAGAGAAAGAAAGAAAGAGAAATAGAGAGAGAGAGCTGTATAAACAAAGTGAAATAATTCATCACACGAGCGTTTACTCAGTCCTACTACACTTGGCTCCTTTTAATTCACTGACTCGGTAATTCAGTAGTGAAGCCAATGTGAATAGACTGATCCTGTCACTGAGATGGTCTATGGGGGAGAATCAATTATATCTCTTATATTATGAATAATTTCAGTGTCAAAATAATTATGTGGGTGTTACAAAAGTTCACATTTACAAAGGAAATTATTTGTCAATATTGCAAATTTTGCCGATAGAATAAAGGAAACAATTAAAAATTAACTGGTGACGAGGTATATTTGGAGATTTGTAGATCCAAAGATGTGTGGGAGATATAAGCGACAGCACAGACATCAGACAAAATACATGAAGTACAGAATGAAATAAGAGAAAATACTTTCTCCACTACCAAACATCAACCTCTGTTACTTTGGTTATCAGGAGTAGTTAGTTTTCTGTGAAGTGTATAGACTGTTTAATTTTTGTTACTATTATTATTACTATTGTTGTTACATCATTATTATTGTTGTTACAGTTATTATCATCTCTTGCTTTTATTTTTTGTTGGCAGAAAATTTTAACATCTAATATCATTACCAGTCTAGCTAATTTTCTATTTTTCCATATCTCCAACAGATATGATTATGTTCACGAAAATCCTAGTCACAAGTTTTGTGAGGTTAGCTGATCTAGTTACCCACTAAGAGCTTGTAGTGTAAGTAAAATTGATATTGGAAGCCCAGAATGTCCATGTCACAGTGTTAATGTTGGTATTGTGAGGTACATGTAATTATTTGACATTTGATCTCCTCGTTGCAGGAAGCTGATAGTGAGAGACTGAAAAAAGTGGAGAAATTCCTCAAGTCGGACTATTTCTGGTATGTTTGGTTTATTAGTTTCCTTTTCCTGGTTGATTATTGCTTCTTGTTGTTGCCTTCTTTGTTTGTTTGTTTGTGTGGCATTCTTTTAGTTTCTGAGTGTTGTGTGTTCTGTTTTGTACAATTATTTAGATTTCCAAACTTAAATTTCCAACAGCTATACACAGGGTCTCTTATCTAATATTCTAACTATGAATGAACGAAAGAATGAATGAATGAATAAATGGATGAATGACTGGATGAATGAATGATGACTGAATGGACCTATGGAGTAATATTTGAATGTATGAATGAATGAATGAATGAAAGGATGAAAGTAATGAATGAACGAAGGAACAAATAAATTTATGCTTCAATAAATAATAAATAAGTGAAGGTATGAATGACTTAATTAATCAGTTAATGAATTAATTAATGAGTGGATACAATTAAATAGATTTTCACAACGGTATGTCTGTTAGTCATGTACATCATGTCCATCATCTACTGAGTGGTTCACCTTATCTGTGTTTAGGCTAGCAATAGAAAGTCATGCAGAAAGTGTTGTTTCTTTAACATGAATATCAAAGGCATCGTAGAAACGATGGTTCCTCCTGACACATTGAAGGTTGACAGTAATGCTTTCAAATATGAAGATATTGTAATGTCAAACGAGACATAAGTGCAATCAAAACATCCATGATAAAGTATCTTAACTTGATGTCATCACAATATTATGACCATCAGTTACCTTGTTATGGAAATAAACATTTAGAGTAACAGACTCTGTTTCTAAAGAGAAATTAAACATAATATTATAATAAACATAAAATATATGTCATCAATATTGAGTGCTGAAATCAGTGAGAAAGATTCACATATGCAAAGGAAAAGTTTATCAAGATTTGAATTTGAATTTATCAAATTTGTTTCAACCATGTTTCATTGTACACATATATAAACACATAATCATTATAGATTTTGAACATTGAGGTAAAAATAAAAGTAACACAGTTCGCTGGCAAACTTCATGTATTCTAATAATAAGTCCAAAAGTAGCTACATTTAAAATTAGATAAAATTGTTACAAATGAGTATTACAAAGAAAACAACAAAATATGAGAAAAAAACACGAATGAAAAAAATTAAACAAAAACAAAAGGAAACGATCAGTCTGGGGAGAGAAAGACAGAGGGACTACAGATCTGGATCAGATCTGAATATTATAGATAAATAAATAAGTTAATAAAGAAATCATAGCTACATAAATGAAGAAATGAAACAGTTTCATAACTATTAACAAAGTAACATCAATTATGGAATGAAAATGGGATGATTGAAAAGTTACTGCTTATATTGCATACTGTATGATATTAATTATAGTCATAGAGCATATATCAATAAATTAAGAAGTTATTTGTTTGATTTACCATAAAATTTCGAATAAGTATGGTATTATTTCATAATGAAGTTTATTTGCAAAAATAAAGGACATTTTAATTATATGGACTAAAGAAAAGGAACATTAAGGCAAGAAAGAAGCATAAAGTATAGCAACAAGAACAACAACAACAACACAACATCAATGAAGGATCAGTGCCTGTGAGAGATAAAATGAGTATACCAAGACTGAGAATCATCAAGAAAATTAAACCACTATCAAAAGTTAAAATGGCATGACTAAAACAAAAGGAGGGCATGACTTGAGGATTTATCTAATACGAACAAAAGCTTCTCCTGTTTCTGCATAAACGAATAATCGACAAAAAAAACAGTTACATATATTTCAACCATCTAGTAAGATAATAAACGTGGCATGTTGTCAATCTTGTGTGTTTTTAGTCATTAAAATCTGCGTACAATCGAACGCGATGTTTATTAGTCGTCCATGATGTAACCTTTTTCATCGGCCACCTCCCAAGGGGGCTTATTGTCAAAATGGGCAGTTTTGAGTCATCACCACCACGACAGCTCTTTTGATGAATTATCTTCTTAATAATTGATGTGACGATAATTTTAAAATGGTGAAGTTATAAGCAAACAACATTTAGCCTTACAGCTTGCTGAAAGGAGGCATGTTCGCACATGAAGGCCTAAAACAGAAATACATAGCGCACGTGCTACTGGGATACACAAAAGAGAGGGAGATATAAAGAAAGAAACAAGGAAAGAGATGAGAGCCTATAGATAGATAAGTTTTGATTTTGCGTGTTTCTGGCTTTTTTGTTGTTGTTGTTGTTGTTGTTGTTGTTTTTTGTTGTTATTGTTTTTGTTTTGGTGTTGTTATTGTTTTTTGATTGTTTGTTTTATTATCATTTTTGTTTATCCCGATTTGTTGAATTTCTTCTTTTTATTATTATCATTTTTTTTTTTTTTATCATACTTTTAGTTATTATTAGCACAGACTAAAGGCAGATGGACAGACAGAGAGAAAACAGATGGTAGAGGACAGGTTTTTCCACTGTGTGACTGCAGTAGCAAAATAAAAAAAAAAACACTACAAACACCAATGTGCAGCAAAATGAGCAATCTTACAATACATTGTATTGTCAAATGTCAAAATGTCAAAAAGTTTCAGAATCAAGCAGGGTGAAAAAACAAAAGCACAAACTAGGAAATAGAGTTTAATCCAGAATTGTTTTTGTTCTAGGGTCTCTCAGAAATGGAAAAATTACACTTTGTCGCAATAGTCAAAAAGTTCAACTTTAAAAAATTCATAACTTTCTTAAAGATTATCCTACACCTATAAATTTGATATCAAAATCTCAGAATAAAAAGATCTATCCATTCATGCCAGTTTTACATGAATATAATGATATAAGATAATACCAACAACAACAATCATATAATAACAACTCTACTGATAACAAACAACAACAAAAACACTGACAACAACAAACAAAAGACAGACAATGTAATACAGTGGTCTCCACCTAAGAACCCTCCGCCTAAGAGCCCGGTCTGCCTAAGAACCCGCCTCTGCTGCGAAACAGAAATTTTCTTCTGTAAATTACCCCTCTAAGAACCCTCTCTGGGTGCTCCCAAATAAAAAAAATCCGTCTTAGAGCCTGGTGTCGGACCAAGACACCCGAGTACTTATGGTATAATTCCACGTCATACTGTCCACTTGAATGCACAGTGCAAGATGTGCAGTAAAATGGGAACAGGGGTGGAGGGAACAGGTAGACAAAGGAATGGAAGTGATGGTTGATGTATGAATGCATAATCAGGCCACATTGTTGACTAACCCATAACTATTTCTTTGTTTGACAACACGTGGGACAGCACCTGTGATTGGCTTTATGGATACGGAGGTATAAGTTTAGCCTCCTGACTGGTCAGCTGTGTTACTCCTTCCGTAAACATTTGAATCGCACGTGCGATTATCCGCGTGATGGCATAGCAATATCATGTTTTCAACAATGATACCGTTATGTGAAAACTCACACGGCGTTTAAGCGCTTGGCAGTATTGATGTAACTATAGGTTAAAAATGTCAAGTATCGCTATATCTGATTATAACACACACAGAGAAGAAGGCTGTACTTATTCGCATAGATAAATCTTCAACTAAAGGTAATGATCAACAAATCATTGTAGTGAAGACAATCTGTGGTCAGATGGGTTGCGTAACTTTTCAATTCGCCTAAGAACCTGTCCGCCTAAGAGCCCGCTTTTGTGTCTCCCGACGACCGGGTTCTTAGGCGGTGACCACTGTATATAAAAGAAGAAAATTAGCCAAGGAAACCAATAACAACAACAAGACAGACGGAGTCTTGAGAAAAGTAGCTGTGATATAATCATTGCCTGAATTACATTTACATTTCCGTAAATTCTCAGACATTTATAACATTTAACATGTAGTGAGCCCTCTTAATTGTATTCTATTTTCCAGGTTCTGGTGAGGATGATTGAGAATCATCTACCTTATTTTCGAAAGCAGGACCAACACACGGCACCTCCAAGAGCCTGCACAGAAAGGCTATGAAAATTCAATTGTGATTTTCTCAAAATGTACATTTTTGCCCTTTTTTTTTTTTGTCTGAACCAATTCACCACTATTTTTTAATAAAGTTTATATTTATTAGGATATATTTCAATAATATGCATCTTTTTTTCTATATTTTGTTTGTATTTGTGATGGAAATTGGATATTTTGCCGAAATTTGAGAAATGTATGAATTCCTAAGCCAACATGTTTCGAAAATTTATGACAAACATTACAAAAACAAATGCATAATTACTATTAGTATGTTTTATTTAGAGCTGTTTTATTACTGTGCAAAATTCGACATGGTTAAATGTAAGACAAGGAATTGACTGGGAATGTAAGATCAATACTAATTACTATGTATTTGATTTTCTGGATCATTATCCGCCATCCGCTTTCTCCCTGCCCCTCTTCCACATACAGGCATCAGCTGTTGCTTCCTGTTTGCCTTCCCTCCCCTCCCATTTTCCTAGACCCATCTGGAACATTATTACATAACTCATTTTTGGCTGTCGTTTTTATAAATAACTTTCTACAAATGCTGACATTGTCCACGAAATCTTGAGCAATTTTCCTTCAAGATGGTTTTAAAAGCCACAGAACATTCTGACAAATTTGAAATACATGTACATGTACTTAACTGATGTGTGTTTATCAAGTGTACAAAATTGCCAAATAAAACTATTGTAATTTGATGTTTTATTTATTTATTTATTTATTTTTGTTTTGTTTATTTGTAGCTGATGATTTTATTTACTCGTATACCTGTTCTTAGTTGATAGTGAGGTACTGTGTTTGTTATAGTGGTGTCTTTGTCTTGATACGTATTGTTGCTTTATAGTGATGTACTGTGTTTGCTATCAGAGGTCAGTTTTTATCTTGATAAATCAAAACATTAATGATATAAGCTGTGGAAGGAACTGATTATGCTGGCCAACCTTTTCCTCGACTCCCTCTCCTTTTTGGGTTGAAGTCACAACAACAGGTAGAAAGAGATCTGTATGCTATTGTTATTCCTGTACTGACGGCGATCTCTCTGTCCCACAGGAACGAGATTAAATAGAAACTTCTTTACTTTCTCTCTTCAAAATCATAGTGAATAACAAAACGGTTTGCTATTCTTTATTTACATCATGTATTTCTTTACATCATCATAGGCCTTGTCATTGTTGATGTAAGTTAAGTTCTGTCTGCGGCAATTTTGATATTTTATCATCCTCTGCTATTGAAAACAGAAGAGATACAGTCATATATCAACATTCCCCCACATGATGATAGTTCATATTCGACTAAGCACAAATCTGGAAAGTCCCCGATGGAATGTTTGTAACCCTTACGGAAAATATAACAGTCACTTATGTCTATTACGCTCCACCATGAAACTCCACAACACTCATTGAACGCAAAACCTCGGGAAAAACACGACCCCGGAAGTACGTCATCTTTTTTTCCTACGTTATAAAATCATTAACTTACGTTATGCGTACATGAATTTTCTTTGCTCACTGGTGTGCATGCATGTGGATAATTTTGTAATATGTATAAAACTGGCTAAATTGTAAATCTCTGTCCATACACAACGCAACATTTCTGAAAAACAAAATACTGGTGACGCGACGTATAAAGACTTTGATGAGGACATACAGTGACCTTCACCCGTCCTTCTTGCACAAAACTGTCTAAATTGCTTCGTTAGATTGAGTACCGCTCTACCAGCGATTCAAAATAAAATATTTAACACAGTTAAGTTTGAAACTACAGCTTTCCAACGCAATATTGTATAGACCAGACAGGCTGCTGGCTTGTTCAATAGCTAACAGTGGTTGTGTTTCTTCTTCATCCTTAGATTGAAGTCAATTCTTCCATCAACTGGATTGGCTTTTCCAGTCTACTTTGCTATCTGCTGTGGAGAAGTATTTAAATAAGGCCGAAATATGGTACAAATAAATACAGTTATAAGGTTTAAATATTATTAACCGTGATTTGAACCTCTACACCGCCCTTCATCTGTAGAAATTAGTATACATTATACTCATAAAAAATAGGAAAGCTCTATGAAAGGCGTTGCTGGAACAAGGAAGGACAGTCGACCTAAGTCCTAAGAAATTTCCGCTATGACACCAGTGTGAAATAGAGGTCACCCCAACTGTTTCATAAGTGTGAAAGAACTCCTAGCAGTAGAGATGGTAGCATGAGACAAAATTGTCTCGCACAACACGTTTTTCTGTTTACTAACATGAGAAAGGAACTGACATGGATCTTAATATACTTAAGGTAAATACTCAAACAAGACGCTAACGGCTGGTCGAGCCATCTTCTGGAGCCGAATAATTGCATCTCCCTCGCAAAGAGCAACGGGTTTAGTTAACCCACTCTACGTGTTCACTGTATAATCTGGTTCCTTTCCTCAAATAAAATAATATTACTTCTACTGCCCCAGTGATCTGACAATATTGACGTCGTGATATACAGTATTTTGTCTGCGTGCAAGTGTTAATTTTAATTACAAATAACTATAATGTGTTTCATCAACAGGAAATGGAATTTTCTTTTCAGGACAAATAAAAGTTAATTTTATCTTATCATATCTTATCTTGCCTTTTATCTCTCTGTGAGGTAAAAAAACAATAACAACAACAAACAAACAAACATTAATCAAACGAACAAACAAACAAACAAAAAAGGAAAAAAGAAATTAATAGAACTTCAAAAACTCACCTGCGGTATGTCACATTGGCTGGTGATTTATTTTCTCAAACGTCTTCGTTTAGACCAACTGATAACGCAACAAGTATGCACCATATTAACAATCAAACAAAAGGCCCGATTAAGTAATTAACCTCTTGCCTTGCCCTTCATTTGGCTTGTATTTCTATGGTTGTATTTCTATGCAACTGCAAAGCTAGTCATTTCAATAGAGCACTGCTGGTTTAACCTTACAGGACAAATGTAAGCCATCAGATGTTGAATTCTCCACATAGATCTACATTTGAATTGTGGAAAGATTTGTATTCAAGTGTAATAACCAGTTCCATTTGTAATTAAGAAGATCATAATCATGGTTGACGAGGTTAATCTAGCAGATTGTTCATTAAATTTGTCATCAGTGTCAGATTTCTTGATGAACTGATTTGAAATTGAACAGTACTAGAACATTGTATTTTATGTACTATGTTTGCTCTGTTGTTGTTCCCCTCCCCAGTTCGTTTGTAAGCTTGATGCTTTAACTTTATTCCTCCATGATTAATGTACTACAAAGGTTATAGTGGATCATTAAGGATTGATGTATGCAAAATGCCTCTGTGTCTAGTACTTGCAATACTTTCACCCCACATATATACATATATATATATATAAATGAATCTGTAGTAATAATAATAATAATAATAAACATATATATATA
Source organism: Peronia verruculata (assembly GCA_038406235.1). Classification (NCBI taxonomy): domain Eukaryota; kingdom Metazoa; phylum Mollusca; class Gastropoda; order Systellommatophora; family Onchidiidae; genus Peronia; species Peronia verruculata. Next base: position 36,650 of record JBCAUA010839952.1, read on the forward strand.
TATATACGCTTCTGTTACTACTTTACCACTTTCATTACTATTATAACGACTATGTCTTCTACTGGTACATATATATATATATATAAATGAATCTGTAGTAATAATAATAATAATAATAAACGGCTATAATTTACAAATTTCTGACCACTGTGTTTTTTTCATTTTCCTTTATTTTCAGTCTAAATCATTTGGTTTATTCAGAGTCAGAGTTTGCCATAAAAAAAAAAAAAAACTTTTTTGAAGGAGGTAATACTTTTTGTGGAGAATGCCTCTGTAGATGTGATGCACTTTGTAAAACAGTGCTCAAGATCTTAGCATAATTTACTTTTATTTCCTTGTACTTCATTTCTGAAATACCTTTGATATCTATTTTAGATACAGCCTCAATGGTAATGTTCAACACATAAGTGAAAAGTGGCTTTTGAAAAATCTCATTTTTCTCACTTTATATTTTTTGGATATAACGTGTTTTGTTAGGCAGGCCTCCATAATTATATTCATTGATCTATAATTTCTCAAGCTCCTGCTAATTTATTTTCCGCATAAAATGTGGTGAATGTTTTAGCTGTTTTGCTTTTATTTTTTATTTTATTATTATTTTTTTTTCCAGAGACATAACATGGATTCGTGATTCGTTTACCACAAGTTTGCATTTTGGGGAATGTAACTGCAAAGCTGCTGAATTTCCTTAGTAAATTCATAACCTCTAGATTTCTAACAGCCAATCTGTGACATAGGTGTGTAGGGGTAAGGATACCGTCTAACGATTCTTTCAGAGTAAGAAATGTGTCATATTATCAGCGTTACATCTCTTGCAAATACACATTGATTGTTAGGTTTGTTTAAAAAGTCAGGTTCCTAGCACAAAGAAGATTCATTAAGCAGGGACACAGTTTGTGACTGTAAAAACTTCTCAAGCACCGAGGATATTTGTGTCTACTGAAATTACGTGATAAATGACTACTTTACTTGTCTAACTAGAGATTCTTTTGGATACAAATTGTCAGCTTACAAGAGAAAGGACTTAAACGACTCTGAATAGACTGAGTAATTTTGTTTGTCTCTGTCAGATGTCCTCAGCTGTACCACAACCACTGAACTGCCTAATACACTTAGACAATCTCATCACAGGCGTTCATATACCACAGACCTGGACATGTGTACGTAAATCTGGACCTGTCCTCTTGCAGTAGGGAATGCCGATTGTTGGCGCAGGTGTGGTGGTAAAGAGAGCAGCAGATGTAGTAGTCATTGATTTCTGTAGTAAGAGGAAGAGGAGTTACCGGAGTGGTGTTAGATCTAGTACATGTAGTAGTGAAACTATAAGCGAGATAGAACCAGCATAGTACTATTAGTTGTAAAAGTACCAGTAGAAGACATAGTCGTTATAATAGTAATGAAAGTGGTAAAGTAGTAACAGAAGCGTATCCATAACAATGAAGTAGTAGAAGTAGTAGTAGATGTATTATTAGTAGAAATTGTAAGAGCTGTAGTAGAAGTAATAGTAGTGTTAACACTGAAATAGTAAAAGCAGAAATAGTAATATTAATAAGCCAATAAGGCCTATCGGCATAAATGCTCTGTCTTCAGTTATCCCATTTTCTGCTGTTAAACTTAACATCTCTCCAGAATACCTGAATTGAGACTGACCATTGTATGGTTAACAATCAACTTTAGACTTCCTCATTTCAGTAGAGACTAAAATATTAACTTCACATTTTAGATAGTACTTTTTTTTTTTTACAGGGCCAATCTTGAACAATGTATTATTCTTTCAGAGTTGTTTTGGTTAATATCTTATCCTTAAAACACAGATTAATGTGATCCCATTTTATAGTATTTCAAGGGACTTTCACTTCACAAAATGGCGCATGGCAGAGTTAACATCAGGAGTCAAAAAAAAAAAAAAAACATGGATTTCTCCTTTCAGTAACAATGTAGTCTTATCATCCGTTGCCCACTTGAATTATCCTACATACTGTCTTGAATCCAGACTGGTTTGTTGAACAGAGTTCGTAATTTTGTAAAACCAGACATAATGGTTATTCACACAAGAATTCTTGATGTGTAGGTTAAACAAGTAAAGCTTGTCTGTGAACCATGTTGTGAGTGAAAGTTAAAGTTAAAGTACAACTCGCGACTTCAGTTCTTTGTTGTTCTATCTCCTCTTTTGGACTATTTAGAGATGTTCATGCCATATGAAAATTGGATAGGAAATCTACCATATAATGAGCCTAATTATATTTCACCGATCACTTGCTTCAATAGGTGGATTTTGAAAATAATTTTGTCCTATCTCCTGTGTGCAAAAAGTTGCTAAATATAAAACATCAATTTCTCAAAATGCGACAAAATAGAGATAGGGTAACAGAGAACAGTGAAAGAATGTCTGAAACAGATCTGTTTATAGAAATATGTATCAGTCGTCACAACGTTCAAGAACTTTAATGGCAGATACTTTTTTTTGTTTTGTTTTGTTTCTAATGATGAAAAATGAAACTGTTGTCTTTGATTCTGTCTTTATTTGCTGCTTTTGAGATGAAAAGATGAAATGTCTTCCGCTAGTCTCATACTTTTATTATTTCCATTTTAGTGATTGTATGATGTTTACTTATTATTTCATTTGTTTTGTTTTTGTTTTTGTTTTCACTCCTTTATTTATTTATTTGTTTATTTATTTATTTACTTATTTATTTAACTTTTTACTTTCATAGTTTATTTATTTATTTAATTTATGTATTTATTTGTTTGATGTTTTGAACAAAAAATGAAAAAAAAACAAAAAAAAACTTTATTTTCTCTTCCTAACAATGCCGTTGATATCTTAAGTTTCTGGTAAAGGCAAATAATCTGAAGTGGATTTTAAAAAATAGCCTCCCCGTTGTATTCAGAGATGGTTCCCTTTGATATTTAGTAGAGGTAAGAATTGATAAATTCGTACCCTGATTCCTTATATCATATATTTGTTTTGAGCTACCGATAATTATAATTTCGTGCGACCTGAAGGTTAAATTTAGCAAACAAACCGAAAAGCACCCCAGAGATAAGCTTATTTAAAAAGACAAAAGCCAGACAATTTACAGTGCCGTTTCGTCTTTTTGCTTAGTCAATATTGGTTTAATTGTACGTTTTGCCCTCTATTGATTGGTTGTCTTCGAATAAGCGGTGAAATTTTTACATTTACGTCCGCTATGGCAAAAGATAACAAATTTGGCACTTGACGAGAGGTAATAGCGCCTTGTTGGGGATATATTGATTCTTGTATGTTACGTTTACACCCACAAAGAAAGTAAGAGAATTGCATTATATTCACTGTTGTACGACTTCTCGCTAATAATGCAGTAAGGTAAATTATATGAAAATCATTAATAGGAGGTTGTTAGAATTTATTAGAATTAATCAAAGACACATACAATGACATGTCTCTATTAAGCGTACATACAACAACACACACACACACACAAACACACACGCACACACACGCACGCACGCACACATACACACACACACACACACACAGAGAGAGATCACCGCAAATGTGACATAACTACAGAAATAAGTGGTGATAATTCACAAAGGAAAAATGTTCAGGTATTTTGCATCTGTTTTTTCTTTAAGATGGTGCTTATTACTAAGTAGGCTAATGGGAGGCAAACAGAGGAGAGGCCATAACATCGGTTAATGAAAGATGCCATTAACATCGGCTTTGTCTACGTATTCGAATCATAATCCTACAGGCCACAGTCCATGGTACAACATTCTGTTTTCATCACATACTTTGTTCCTTTGTTTGATTTAGCCTTGATATCCGAACCAGACTTTTTCAATCGGCTGTTCGACATTTCGTTTCCGATCTTGTCTGGAGTAGTTACAATCTATCTGTTATAAGGGACTGTTTAGTTTTGGTCTAGGAAGAGACAGACTTTTATGGTGAAGCCTGCTAGACAATTTTATATGGTCTAGGAAGACAGGGGGCGTTATGGTGATGCCTGCTAGACATGATGAAAAGCGTGAGGTTGTAACTGGAAATCATTCAATATCTTTCCCAATTGCTTCCATTCAATTGCTTTACTTAACAAACATATTCAAATTTTCCTCGCATTCTTGCCGTTGATCAGGCCTAAAGATTTGTCAATAAGAGTGGCTGTCAGTGAGATTTTTGTTGTTTAATTGCCATCTTTTACTGACATGTCACTAGCCAATTTTTCCAGCCCAGTCTTCTTTGCAGATGTGACTTTACCAGGCCTGATCACATACGAAACTCTTGACAAGATTTTATTCTCACTTTACTATATTCTTGGACCTCCTTTTCTATTCTACGGCTGTGTGTCCAACATTATAAACATGATGGTATTTGTCAAGGTGGGCATTCGGGACAGCGTAACTTTGTCCTTTTTTGTTTTGTCCACTTCTGATTTCTGGTACTCGACTAGTCTACTTGTGGTGAACATTTGGCATTGTCTGGGTAAAGCCAAAAAGACGGAACCGATTAGCGCAAATGCCATGGCCGGATATTTGTCTTGGTACCAGTCGATCTTTCTGGACATGTCCATGCTGACCACAGTTTATATCGCTGTTGTCAGGTGTTGCTGTGTCGCCCTGCCATTTACCTTCAAATCATCATTCACCGTCAGACGTACAACTTTTATACTTGCTATTATAACGTTGGCTAGCGTGGCACTCAGAATTCCTCATTTATCGTCCACTGGTCTATCGTGGCAAATCAATCCTGTCACCAACACATCTCGCTTTACAGTCTGGTTCTCTGATAGCTTCACCATTGTCAACTCGGTCGTTTTGTTTATAGATCGGACAATTCTCCCAATGAGTGTGTTGTCTACAGTCAGTGTGTGTTCCGTTATCCTAACTCGGGCTTTGGTGAGGGCTTCTAAAGTGAGACAGGGAATGACAGGACAAGATCATTCTAAGAATAGGTACCAGCCATCTGAGCACAACAGAACTGTTGTAAAAGATATGAACAAGAAAACAAAACAATATCAAGAACCGAATCAAACAGCTTCATTTGAGAACAGTGGCGGTCAACTCAACGAGAAAGATTTCCGTCTAGTCATGGCTGTCTTATTGGTGACCATATTCCTCCTGATCTCCACCGTTGTTATGTCCGCCAATGGTCTTGCTGTTGTGTTTGTTCCCGACTATTACGTAGATCGAAGATTTGAACCTTTATTTATAGTGATGGCTAACATAGAATACTCCTTTAACTACTTTGCTGCAAGTGTTAACTTTGTAATATACCTAAAGTTCAACAGAAAATTTCGAAATATTTTTCGACAAACGTTTTTTTAAAGGGACTCTGTCACACGATAAATTAATACTGAAATGTCCATGATAATAAATAATTGCCTCCTTGCTGGATTTCAAACACTGGTTGACTATGAAAAGATGTAAAGAGTTATTTCTACAAACAAACAAACAAACAAACAAACAAAAAATGGAACAACTAATTTTGAAGTGTTATTTTCTTCAGTAAATAAATCTGTTAAAAACAGCAGTATATCTTCATGTTCAGTTTGGTGTATGAGTGTATTCAGCTAGCTTACATTTCTATGTCAACTTGCTAAATTTGCACTTCTTAATTTTGTTTATCTACAAAACACAATCTGACCTATCTGCATGGTGTGTGGCCATGAGAGAGATATAGACGGGGAGAGAAAATGAAACAGGACGAGACAATGAAAGTGAGATGGAGAACCACTGAGAGGTTAAAAAGAAACCGAAAGAGACCATAGAGAGGCAGAGAGAGAGAGAGATAGAGAGGCAGAGAGAGAGAGAGAAAGAGAGAGAGAGAGACGGGGGAAGGAGTGCCAGTGCTAGCTGTAGACAGGCGGGTCATGATAAACTTAGAAAATAGATCAGCTGAGATCATCTATAGATCTGTGATGAAGAATTTATGTAGGACTCAGTTCTCTGCTCTCTTTGAATTATAGTTGTGATATTAAAGTCTCTCAAGCACTGAAGGTATTCGTAGCTTAGTCATAGTGTGATGGTTGTTAGTTATGTCAATAAGCTAAATTATATATATATATATATATATATATATATATATATATATGGTTGTAATAGATTATGTATCAGAGCAATATCATGATCATTTTTAGATGCAATATTATGTTTGTCTATGTGTTTGTTTGTTTGTTTGTGTTGGGGTTTAACGACACATCAACACGATTACGGCTATACTGTGTCAAATACGGTAAGATACGTTTACATGTCAAGAGTGGGAAGAAAGCGGGACAGAAGACAGGAGCAAGGAGAGAAAGAAAAGATGTCTCCCCTGGAATGTTGAGGATGGCACTCCATGGAAGATACCCCACTGATGGCGGGTTTACACCACCTGCAGGTGGGAGCAGAGAACCTACACAAAAACCCCGGGCCCCCACGGGGGCGGGGGGGGGAAGGGGGGTTGTCTATGTGTATCATTGTGTCTATTGAATGAAGTTCTGCGTGTGGCTGTGAAAACTTGCTGTTCTGTAAAATGCTTCCTTTATTATTACTATGAATTACTATCTCTGAGGACAAACTGTCAAACTATGGAATACAAAATGTCAGTTGTCCTGCTGCAAGACATTTGTAAATCTTGAGAATCATTGCACTGAATTGCGTTGGGTCATTCACCTAGCTCGGAGGTTGGTGCAGTGGTTTGCAACAGAAAACAATGTACATGTAACTAATTCCTTTATTCTTTCTTGTGTATATATACACTCCGAGGCAACTGCTGAGCTGTGAGCCCAGTCCATTTAATGATGTTGTCCTCCCACCTCTTTTTCTGTCTTCCTTTCCCTCTGCCTCCTCCCACAGTTAATTGTCAAATGATTTAGCAAGTCATGTTGATCCTGTTCCGAGACCTTACAATCTCATTTTACCTTCTTTCATTCTGGACAATAGGTCTTCACATGGTCCAAAGACCTGCCTTTCTCAAGTCTTTGAAACTACTAGCAATGAGGCCCTATAGAGTGAACTTGCTTTCATTGAGGTAAAGAGGACTATAGCATATATTACAGCCTAAGACACAAACTATTATGACGCTTCCTCCATTTCAGGGAAAATCCTTCATTTTTAATCCAAGGTTGAAAATATGGTCAATATCACAGACATAATACCACAATCTATAGTGATTATAGTATTTGCATTACTTGCTTGAGCATAGTGGGTCCTCCCTCGACTACTGTCAAAACTATCTATGGCATGAATGACACACAGATAAGACCAGGCTTATCCAAATTTGTCAACGTTTCCTAGTGTTTTCTGGGCCTGAGACAATGAGGTATTTCGAGATCTGTCAAATGACCGAGGCAACATCGCTCACATGTGGCTTTGTTTATATGATGTAACATGTCTGAAAGCTCTTCATTCGTCAAGATTTGTCTGCCATGCACAGAGCAAGTAAACAAATCAGATTGTGAACGAAAATCCTCGATCATGTGATTTTTCTCGAAATACCTCACAAGAAGGCGTACACGAATGAAGATCGCTAGAGATAAATGAAAACACCTTTCAAATTTGATTACTGCTCAGAAATCTCTTTTATACAATTTATATGACTATGCTGTGGGATGCGATGTTTCAGAACACTATTTTTGTCGTGATGAAACCAACCACAGCGGGGCGGTTGCGGCGTTTCATCAGGACAGAGTTTGTGGGTTGTGAGTTTTCAGGCAGTTCATTTGGTTGTATATGGGATGTGTCAATCTTTATTATTATGAAAAGCTTTGAATAAAGCAGCATAAAAGAGACAGTACACTGTAAAAGATGCCACATTCGAGCTTTCATATCACCAAAAACTTGGTGTAAACTTGATTGGTATCCGTAGTGACAGAGTACAATGACGGCTAATGATGGGTATCGGATTATTTTATATTTTGTCTTGACGGAAGGATGGACCCATAGTATCAGTGGCCCTCCTGTGCCAGTTACGTCACAGTAAATTATTCTATTACTTAAGTTTAATCATCTCTGTAGATCTAGCGAACGTAGAAGAATAATAAAGCTCTCACAATGTGACGAAATGTTAATTAAGGAACATTTAGGCTATGGTGAAAACGTGGTTCTTGCATGTGTAATATTAATATCGTACAGCACCTAATGACAAGAACGCTACACGTCTTGTTGATCATTGAACAAGTGCAAGAAGTAGTAATTCATTAAGAACAACAGCCCAAAGCCACCCACGAAGCCAAACCTCATGCTCAGACAGCAAGAAATGGGAGAGATCAGAAGGCTACGCAAACAGCTGAAAAGTGCGTCGGAATTCGAGAAGAGGGGCCTTCAAGAAATCTGGAGTTACCTAAAGGAGAAATACAATGCACTGAGGAAAGCAGAGCGGGAAAGTGTAAGAAAGAGAAAGGCACGCCTGAATTGCAAAAGATTCCTCAGTAATCTCTTCCAATATGCAAGAAGTCTCTTCGAAAATCCAAGATCCGGCGAGCTGAGCGCCAGCCAGGAAGAATTAGAAGAGCACTTGCGAAAGACATATTCGGATTCACATAGAAAAGAGGCACAGGACACAATTAGTGGACTGATATGGCCTTCCCAGCCGGGCACAGTTCAACAAAGAACCACCTACTCTGCGCGAGATTGGAAAGATAGTCAGTAAGGCCCGAAGCAAGTCTGCTCCAGGT
>JBCAUA010839953.1:0-28155 GCA_038406235.1 Peronia verruculata
AACCAAAATACGTATTTTCTCAGGCAAATACAGATTTCCGTACTCCCGGTAAAAAAACGTACTAAATACGTTTTTTTTAACTGGTTGGCAGCTATGTATGGGCTATCCAGGCTTGTGGACAAGTAACAAACAACTAAATTACAAAATAAATACAGCAGCATACTGTGCCAAAACAATGTTCTCGTCCCTGAAATGACAATGAATGAATCTATTATTGATTCAAAACGAAAGTTAACAGTTCAACATATGAACAGTAAATGTATCCATTCTTTCAATGACAATAAATGCACTGCTAAGAAGTAAATCTCTTCATTGCCAAACAACTCTCCAACATCTGGAATGATGAATACTTGCAGTAAATTAGTATATGTTATTAATATCACTAGAAAATTTGTACCTCGGAGTGGCTTGCTCACAACTCGGTCTTTGGCTTGTTCCTGGAGGTCCTGATGGACACATCCGATTCCGTCCTGCATGACCGGGTGTAGATGACTGACCAGTTGGAGTGCAGGTTGGGTGGCAGGTGTGGTTGGCATGGACACAGGCTGGTGGGGCAGTTGGGGGAGGGGAGATGACTGGGTCGTGGGTGGGGTGGTAGGGGAAGGCAGAGTTACGGGTGTGGTAGTGGTGGTGATGGATGTGAGCCTGCGGCGAAAAGTTTGCTGTGTGCGTCCGGGGATGGCCTGATGACAGACAAAAGTCATTGTACATTGTAGGGACTTGGAAATACACTGTTCCTCAGTCCTTTGTATGATTTCTTTGTTATTCATTATTCTCAGTACGCGCGCCAAAGCATTTTCTAAGAAGCTGACAGGAAAAACGCTCTGCAGCCAAGAGGTTAACAACAACAGTGCAGAATTTGACAGGATATAGAATCTGCGAGTCCCCGAACTACTGAGAGCAATGACTGTCAAAAAAACTCACAGGATGACAGACTCAGAACTCATTCTGTAATGTCTTTTCATTTCAGCAAAACAGACAGAAAAATGTTCACTACAAATACTGCACTTGTGGAGCAAATATTGCATATGATGCAAAATTAATCTCTTTTATATTTTAAAATACATTTTTTTCTCTTTAATGCAATACTCCCTGCCATGATTACAGAGTTAGCCACTTGCGGCCAATTTCTTTATGTCTCAGAAAAGCAACTAAAATACGCATAAAAATACATTCAAAATGTATGACTTCACTGATATCAAAAATAAACAGGTCAAATTGAAACACTCTTCAAAATTTCTCAATTCTTTTATTTACTCTTATTTGTCCTTTCAAACTCCCACAGCTTGAGAAAATAAAGACCAAAAAACAAAAGTCTTTTTCTCTTTCTCTGCTCTTCTAAAAAAAACCTTGACAACAAATTGTAAATAAGAAACCTTATTCCTGTGGCTGCGCTAGGACTGACCTGCATAATGCTCCTGAAAGCCCACTGGTTCCCCCGAGTAGTTGGCCACACCCCTCAGAGGCATACCATTCTGTGAGGCCCGGCTGGGTTGGGCATGAGAATTTCTGAAAAATAATCAGTCAGACATTTTGTGTCATTACTAACACTTTGAAAATAAATCTGCAGAGGAGCCCATAAAAGGCTTAAGGTCAAGGTCAGTAGTGAAAATCGATGCGGAGGGTCAAAATTGTCTATTTGGCATTTTAGCGATATTTTCATTCTATGGCCTCTTATTTTATAGTATGGAACGCATTTTTGGGCCAAAAATGGATTTTGACCACCAAAAATTGCCATTAGCACAGTGAGGTAAGTACATAATTGTTTATTTTTTTATCAAAATGCCTCATTTAACAGTGCGGGCAAAAGCTTTGCATCGGTTTGAATCCTTCAAATTTAACACTGACACAAAATCTGGCCTCTTTCCTCTTGGCCAATGGTAAACCTTTCCTTCTTTCAAAATAAATTTCCATTCATTTTAATAGGACCATGAGAAACTTTATAGTACTCTACTTCCATATATAAACTGATCACATATGGCCTATGTGCTCATGGGCCGTGCACTGTGAGCGTGCGAAGGTTGACTATCTTCACTGCCTCAATGTGTGCAAGTAATGCAGTTCCAATGTCATTTCCACTTGTAAATTATAACGTGCTGAATGATATGCTGTTTATTGTTTTGATGTTGTTACTGTTAGAAAAACAAACTAAGAGGCAGGCTATCAGGAGGAAAGCAAGACCCAGAAGGCAGAGAGAAGTGGAAGAACGGAGGGGGGATTCTAGTTGTGTTCTTGGTGGATTCTGAATGGAATGATCACCACAGACAGACATTATCATGGGAAAAGAGACTGATACTCATTATACTTTTAGGAAATTGTAATTTACTCAAAATGTGATTTTATTGCAATAAAATGAAATTTCGTAAAATCTACGCATAGGATTTACTTGAAATTTACAGGAAGTGTGCAGCAATGTTAGATAACAATTTTATTTTGTGTTTTTCTCAAAGTTAAAAAAGGTTGGGTTTTCTTGTTTTTTTTTTAACAATTTTTTTCTTCTCAAAAATGTGAAAACCTGCATACATTGTAAACTGGAATTTTTTAACAATAGCTATGAATACATTTTACAAAATATAAAAAAAAAAACGATCACATTATATTGTATAAGAGAATGCTTCTGCGCAGTTTGGTGGCTTGGGAATGATAGTTTTATGAGAAATTTGGGTTAAAAAGTAGGGGGAAACATCCAAAATGGTGTCTGTCTTCATGCGTTTCCATGGTAACCATGAACCTTTTATATGAAAAACTGCTGTGGGATAAACAAGCACACACTTCCAACATGTTTATGATATTAAAAGAGTGTTCAACTCAAAAATGTGGATTTTTGGCTTTCACTGCCAACCTTGGCCTTAGGGACTCAAAAACTACTGAACATACCCATATGAAATTTGGCACATAATACTGTTGCATAAAGATGTGTGTGTCTACTTACATAAAGCTGAAATAAGCTTACTATATCTAACATTATTCTGAAAAGGCAATAATAATTGAATAGCAAACTCACGAGTGTCTGATCTGAATTGTATGTCTGTTAGAATGACAAGTTCAAAACAGCAAGCACCTTTTCTTTGAGATACATTGTTTGATCCTCCAAAATACAGCATTAAGGTGCTCACACTTGCCATCATATATTATAAGTAGCAGGGCAGCATTGGTTTGAGCAATATTTAAATAATCTCCCACAAAGATCATGGGTTATCTTCTAGTACTTTTAACATTTGACATACCCGGCATTTTCACAAGGACTCCCTATTTAACTTCTCACAGATTCTTTGGGTATGGCCATATCATACAGTCACATGAACTGGCTAAAATGATCCTTCAAGGAACCATCAAAGGCAATAAGGCATTGAGGCAGACAAAGGAAGAAACAGGAGGTCAAAACTAAAAGGTGGACTAGCAAATCATTTGCAGAACCACACGTTCTCCTACAGAAGTGGACAGAGCCTCTGATGAAATCCCCTTCAGTGGCACCCTCACATCTCTTTATGGAGCTAGGGGACAAAGCAAGCAAACACACTCTATTTGTTGCTTGCCTATTGAGTCCATGTCTTCGAATTCGGAACGTTTCAGGATTTACTTGAAACTATGTGTGCATTCAGCAAAAATAAAGATTTTGTTCTTAAAATGAGAAAAGGCTTTCCTTTTTGCAATTTTTTCTTCTCCAAACTAAGAACATTTCTACACAAAAACTTAGTGCCAATTTTAGAAATATACTGAAAGACAATGAAGAGAATATCATGGAAAATATAACCAAATCTCTATATTATACGGAAAAAAAAAAAAGAATTCTGCAAAATCTGATGTTTTTAGCATCAATAGTTCATGGGAAATTTCTCTGGAAAAGTAGAAGTAAAATTGAAAATGGTTAGAGTTTACTTGGGTTTCCATGGCAGTTATTCACACTTTTGACAGAAAAAATGTCCACAAAGATAACAGAAACACTAGTCATCACCCAGAATTAAATCGTCAAAACTACAACAATTTTATGTTGTAGATAGGATAATCTAATTCTGGGGCGACGTAGTGTCCGATTTTTATAGTGATAAGAGAATGCTCTAATCAAAATAGTGGATTTGGCTTTCTCTGCTGGCCTTGGTCCTATGTTTGTCATCATATTAGCCTACCTGTAGTGTCTTGCCCGTGAAGTCGGATTTTCTCGAATATTATCTAAGAACTGAGGTAGGAAGCCTCGGACGTGATGATGGTGGTGGTGATGGTGGTGAAAGTGTGGGTGGAGGGGACTCTGGCTGTGGCCTGTGGCCGAGGCGCTGCGACCTGACGGAGGCTGGATGTGATGACAGCTACAGTGGTGCCGGGTGGGATGAACGGTGCTGTGGAAAGGTCTGCGTGAGTGAGGAGTTCCCTTGGCCTGGCAGCTAGACTGGGGTTGTACATTCTGGAATTACAAATATACACAATCATATCATTTGGCAACACATAAGCTTCATTGCTACATGGACAAACGTGGACAATATCAAGACAGATAGTCACACAACTTCAAACAACACAGAGAACAATGGAAAGAAAAAGGCTGAAAATAAAACTACAAGACAGAATAGAACACAAAGACAGGAAAAAAAAAAAAAACGGAGTCATAGACATAGTAGAAATCGCTCTCAAATTATAAAGGAAATGGGCAGGCCATCTAACGAGAACACAAGACAACAGATGGACAAAGAGAGGTACAGAATGACAGCCAAGAATAGGAAAAAGATCGGTAGGGCGGCCAAAAGGAAGGTGGAGAGACGACATCGGGAGAATAGCTGGTACAACCTGGGCAAGGAGGGCGAGGGACAGAACGGGTTGGAAAACATTGTCGGAGGGCTACGTCCAGCAATGGGCAAACAATGCCTAGGTGAAAGGTGAAAGCATCATTGTAACAAATCATTATCTATTTAATAAGCACATTTTTTCTCTTTCAGTAGCAGATCTTTAAGTATTTAATGATAAGAATTCCATAAATAGAAGCAAGTTTTAGCAAAGAGGATGGAAGTCATTTTCTTTTTCTAAGATTCTCAAAAACAGTTTTCTGTAAGATGCAGATAACAAACTATAACAATGACTTGTAAGTGGATTTAGAAACTGTTACTGGCCAGGATGGGCTTGTGCTGATTACAGTAATAACCCAGTAGTGGTGAACCCTCAGTATTTTGTACTGGAACAATATGTGTGGCCATGTGACATAGACACTAGTTTCTTTATTTACATTGTGCTACATACTACGCTGTGAACATTTTACACACTGGAGATCAACACTTTTAAACTATTTCAATTACAACAATAATTAAGAGTGTAAATTAAAAGAAAGAGAATAACATCTGCAATTTCAATGAAAAGATATTGTGTTTGGGCCAGTGTTTATCATCCAATTTCAGCGATCAAGTGACAAGGCCTGCAGACTTAGAAATTCAGGGCAAGTTCTCATTCTCACTTAGAAACCTAAATATTGAAGAATACTAAGTTTGACATTTATGCCTAGAGAATGCCTTCAAATAAGATTTATGCTCTGGAGAATTCCCAGTTTGTGATTTATATTTTCAAGGAAACATGACTTGAGAAATTTTTTCTTTTTTATTAAAAAATAGGTAAGCTTGAGAATATCTTGAGTACTCACTGCATGTCTATGACATTGCAGACATTCCTCTGGTCTGGTGTGTCGTACACTGTGTTCACTGGTGCGGGCACTCTGTCCGTTGGTCGCTTCCTCCTGCATGTCATTTGTGCTATCAGCGTCGGACACCCCAGAGTCTGCTGCACTGTTAGTCTGGCCACTATTCCAGTGACGTGCTGCAGAAACCTGGATTTAAAAAAAATCACGGCAAATATTCCATAAATTATGCTATCAAATTTGATTTCATGTCATTATTGTTCTTCTCCTTGTGCTAAGATGATCACAGTCTTGATCTCAAAGGTCAAATACCTCATATATTAAAACAAATTAAATGATTACCATGGACAATCAGATCTGATAGGATTTGCTCATACTGCTGTCAACTGCTGTCTTGTATAACCAACTCTATAAAAAAGAATGTATCTTGTCTTACAACATTCAGAGAAAAGAAATTTGTTATGTTACAAAGGTAAACATACCTTGTAACTGACAGAAGTTAAATATTGTTATAAAGATATATTCTCCCAAACATCATCTTGGTTGCACATATCATAACTGTATCAGAAATTTGTACAGAGCTTACATCATACCCTGTGACAGTGTCTACACTGGGAAGACAGCAAGTTACTCACTGGTATTCGTGGGCTCCTGTTCTGCAAGAAGGAGGTGGGACGGAAAGCCGGTGGATGAGGGGGCGAAGAACTGGAGGCCTCTCCGCTGCCTTCCTGCATATCTTCTGATAACTCCGAGCCTTGTCCAGAGGAGTTCGCCGAGTTCTGTTCCTGAGAGTTGGTAGCCTGTTGCTCTGGTAATGATATCAAAAATTCTGTCCCAGATACTGATCACAACAGATCACAGGGATTTTTATAGCGATACTCTTTGTTGCTTTGACAACTAAGGCACTGCATATTGGTCAATTTTAACATAAAGCACACACACTCTTTCTTCTTAAGACATGCAGCTTCATTTAATCAACTTGTTTCATTTGTTAGTCCATGAGAAAGGCACTGACAGCTTTAAATGCTAAAGATGTCTCCATAGTTTCTTTATGTCTCATAACTGCTGAGCTAAAGATATTTATATGGCTCTTTTTTCCCATCTCAGTATGAGCTATGAGAAGTTTGTGACCTATCATTAACCTGCTAGAAATACTCATATACTTTTTCAGCTGCCTGGGAGGCATACAAAGTGGTGCCTGTAAGGTCCTCAAATCATTATCAGTCTAACAATATCAATCACTGTTGATATGGTTTTGTCCCCATTTTCAACTGGATTGTGTAAGGAAATGTATGTGCAAAGCATGTACGTCTTTCAACCTCCTGATGGAGGTTATTAAAAAATGTCAGGGCCTGCTGGAATTCAAACTGAGAAACTTCTGTCTGATTGCCCAAACAAGGGGTTTGGACATCAAAAATATAATTTGATTCACTCTTTCCTGACATATTCATAACTTTATAACCTATCAACTGCTCATTTCTGAGTTGGCAAGTCCCCCATGTTCAACTGGCCCTGGATCTGGTTCCCACTAAATTTGACTGAGATGCTTCATGGTACAATCTATTTCTCAGCCACTAAGACCCATTTCTCATGCGCATAGGGAAACTCAACACAGAAAGCAGACTAATGGGCCTTCTTACCTTCATCAGACTCAGTAAGATCCACCACAACTGTTGCATGGCTGTTCCTGCAGGTCAACAAGAAGACATTACAAACATTCATTTCTTTAACCACATCAGAATTAGTACACAGGAATTTGAGTGATATCTCTTTCCCTCAGATAAACAGAAATTTTAGAAAATCTTCAGCGTCATGTTCTTGCTACAGTGAAACTGCTCAACATCTCAAAATACACTGCAAAATTTGTAACACTTTTCACAATGTCAGTGAAATATCAACTGGTCTACCCTGAATTTTTCTGCCTATTGATTAGTCCCAACAATCCATGTGAAACTTAAAAATGTAGCAATATTTCTTTTTTTGTATAATAATCAAATGTGAACTTGCCTATCCTTAATTTTCATATTTTACTTGCATTATTAAATAGCTAAAAGTGATTGGCACAACAGGACACAAAATCACATCTACAGACATTTGGTCAGATGGTCTCAAAACCTGGCAAACTCACCGTTGCTCCACCATTACAACTTCCACGTCACTATCATCTGAAGTAGATACGTTGGAGCCATGTGTGGCACGGGTGGAGGAGTCGTCATTGACCACAGCAGTGTTGCCATTCTCCGTCCTGCCCTGCTCAGCAGTCCCGGTCACCATACCATCCACTGCAGAATCCTGATTCAAAGGATTGTATAGACTCATTGTGTCCTGTGTTGTGAGTTGTCCATACGGCGTATAAGAGTCCTCTTCCGGATGCTGTATGTAAGACATCCAAGTCTCTATTGGTAGTGATGGTGCCAGTGGGGGAGAATCCTCACCAGATGAAAACACATTTGCTACATTTTCCGGATCTGGTATGGTTATTTCTATGGGTGACAAACTCCTTAACCATGGCTGCGACCTGGAAGTCCCTGGAAGCAAATGGCTGAAACTGTTAGCTAGGTTTGTGCCTGATTGCCCTGCAGAAGGGCCATCTTTGGTGTCTCTATGACGACCACGTTGAGCACTTTTGGCATACAATCTGTTTTCTGGCTTGGGTTCCTGGTCTCTCATGGATGATGATAAATTGGTATCATCATCAGTATCTGAGTGTGGATCAAGTTCTAGAAATGACGGATAAGCTGCTGGCCGAGTGGTCTCACTTCCACTAGCACAATTGCTGTGGCCTGCCGACGGGCCAGCACTTGCCTCTGTGGACCCCGCTGATCCCCTTTCTCTTTCTCCCTCATCTGACACACTGCCCCAGTTGTTTGTAGTGGAAGACGGAGTGCCTGCTAGGAAGAAAATAAAGGCTTGGAATAAAACTGTCTCATAGGAGGAAAATGTGACCCAACAAGACCAAGTAAACCATTGGTCAGCTGGTGTTTAATCCATGAAGATAACACATACTTTATGTTAACAGTATCAGGTAAGCCATGGGTCGGGGTCTGCGATTCTCTCCTAATTTCAGATCCAGGGCAAGTTTTTGACCAAGAATGATAGTAGAGCTCTTGAGGCAGGGTTGAATATCAGCAACACCACAACAAAACCACATACTGGATGAGTGGTGATCTTTAGTGAAAAAATCGTGATCATGCTTGACAGATGGCTTAAAATGGCATTATTTACATTCAGTCTTATTGATGCGTATAATAGGAGACATGCAGTGGTGAAACCAGGTACTGAGGTGATTGGAGAAATCACATTTTATTCGTGAGTGAGTCGATTTTAAACAAAAAGAAATTTTTGTGCTCAAAAATCATTGTATATCTATATAAAAAAGCCTTTCAGGTTAAATTATGCAGAAATATATTGCGGAAACATCCAAAACTTAACCTTTAATGACATGACCTAAACAAAAATTAATAAGCAATAACAGACTCCCTCAGTCATTTTTACACTGATCAGCTGCAGCAGTACAGTCACATCCATCATCTTAAACTGCCAACATATTGATTTTTGTTTAGGTAGAATAAAAATGTTTTCACAAATAGAATGGAAAATAAAAAAGCTTTAATTTAATATCATTAACTCTACATGCTCAAAAACATCAAGTCAGTTTGCAACATTGTGCTATAAAGGCTTAAATTAAACAGAATGATGACAAACCTTCTGCTCGTGAGCCAGGTGCCGGACGTGTGCTGACTTGTTGGTCCTGGCTGGGAAGACTCTCTGACTGTGGGGGGAAAATGTCCTGACTGCTGGCACCTGCAATACACCTCTCTGGCCTGACCTGAGAGCCGGCCTGGTCCAGATTGGTGCTGCCGCTGACGCCAGTATTGGTGCCACCGCGAGTGAGGGAAGAGGCCGAGGCCCCTGACTCCAGACTGTCTTCCAGCCGCTCTGACTGGGCTAATGGCTGAAACTGGTTCCCGGGTCCTCTCACCAAAATGGTTGGTGCTAATGGCTCGGCATTTCTCTGACTATAAGTTGAGGAGAGAATCAAAAATGGTGCAGACACTAAAACTGACAACATCATTTTAGATTCAATATGATCAGATCATACTACATGTTCAAACAAACCAAAGAAGCCAAAAAGAAAGTCACAGTCATTACAAGAATTAAGAGAGAGTAATAGCAAATGACTGTGTTGACTCAGAGATAAAATCATCCATATCTTTGCTAAAAATACTATTCTCATTTTGAATAACTGCAGTACAAAAGTATTCCTATATGCTTTTTGTGGATAAAACAAGACAGGTTTGGAACATGACTTCATGTGTAAATTGTTCATTTCTTTGTACACCTGTCACTAAAGTGCACCTGAGAATGATTACAGTTCTCAACAAATTTTTCTACTCAATTCTCAGGTACAATCTACCATCTTTGACCCATGTCTCCTCTGTCATGATTTATCAACAACCTAATTTCAGGTAGGCCCTAGAGTAACTATGACAACCAACCTCTCCAGTCTATGACACAGAGGCCATCACAGGTAACTATCCACAAAAGGGCATGTTTTCATGCATAATTCATTTGAAAAGAAAAAGACTGTTTCAAATCCAGAAATTATACCACCTGAATGAAGGAAACCAGCAGCAACATTTTTGATCTGCTCTTGGTCTGCCCTTTCATGCCATTTTTCTTCATCCACTATTCACAGCTATCACGCATGCATATAGCCCATGACTCTAGACAAATGTACTTTGCTCAGATAACTTCAAAAACACACAGTGAAAACTGTCTTTGCTCAACCATGCTTGTCCCATGAACAAGGGAAAATGTGGAGGTTTGTCCTGCTACTTTCTATGAACTGAAAAAAAAAGTCAACAAACAGCAGCTAGGAAAGACCAGATGTCCCAAAAGACCAGATGTCAGTGAAAGCTGATCCATTTTGAGAAACTTGAAGTAAAGTTTGGTAAAGTAACTTCAAAGCCTGCCTGGCCCAGGAGACCTAATTAAAAAAACATTCTTTGCTGGCCCCACTTACCAGCACCTGCGTGAAGTTTTGGGCACTGGTAAGCTGAAAGTCATGCCATCTTGAACAAAAACTGTCTCTTCCATCTCTTCATCTGGGGGAGGCTGAGCCCGACGATGGAATGGCCGATTACGGTCATTGGTGGAAACCAGCTCTGAAGACAAACATAATTTCATGGATCCATATCATGGCATGTAATTAAGCTATAAGGTTTGCCAGCACTTTTGAAGTAGAATCATATTGACATAAAAATTACAAAAAAAAAAGAAAATGCAATTGGTACTTAATAATCTCCATTGGCAAGACAATAAGGTCTGCAGCTATCAGTGAAAAATATCCAGATCATGCTTGGCTTATCTGTAAGAATGCAGGCATTAATACATGACTATTGCTCATTTCTGCTCCCACAGAGCACTGAGCATGCCAGTTAGCTACAATATCCACTCAACGTCATATCGATAGACCCTATAAAGTTATTTGCTGTAGATAAAATTAGATATCGCTACAGTGAATGAAAATTTTGATCGCTGATTATTGACATTTCTTTCTCAACAAGCACGTTCTGAAAGGAGCAGAGTTTTGATCTTTTGGGCCATGTTTTGCAGAGTTACTTACCAGCCAGACTAGTGGTGAAGAGACGATAGTTTGGTACCTCTACTGCCTCCCATCTTCCTGTTTCACTGTTTCGACGTATGGGATTGGCCCGTCTTATGACATCATAGCTTGTGGTCGAATCTGGTTAAAAAAAACACAACCAACAGACATCATGGCTTTCATTCTGATTTCCGTACACAGTTGAGTCTTGTTAAAATCTCAGGAAAATAAACAAAATTGTTGAATTCAAACAAGGTTGGTACTAACCAACAAAAAGATGTAAAGAAAAAAAAAAGACAGTAGATCTGCTCAGAGGCATAACAGTTGACTGCAAGCAAGAATTTTCTTCTTAGTGTTGGCTTCAAATGGGCCTTGTTATATTTGCTTGCTTTTTTTTCTACAACTGGAATGCTGATTTATTTTCCTGGAGTGGGAGATATCAATTTGATTATTTGATTTCCTGAAAAAGTAGATGTTTCACAATTTTTTTTTCACGCCTCATTGTTGCAGAAAGATGAAACTCATCAGGAATATAAATTTTAAAAATCTGTGGTCAGCAAAGACGCTGCTGCTGACAATGAAAAAAGCCCATTTTTCTGAAGGGAAATTTGATAACCATGCTAAGTGTTCACCCCAGCTCTCTCCTCTGAAATTTTATATCTTCACCATAATCGTTTCAAGTAAATAGACAAAAAAAGACACGCTTGATCCCACTGATTCTAACAGTCATGAACTATACTTTCACTACACTGGGCTATGGGATGCATTAAACAAACAAAAAAAAAAAAAAAAAGGAAAAACTGTTAATTTCCACTCAGTAAAATGTCACCCTATACAGAAGGTCAGGAGGCATATTATTATTTTACTGCCACAAACTGTTACATCACCACCTGTGCATGACAGAGCCTTGAGCTGTACACGTGTAAGGTCATATCCAATGCATTCAGAAACAAAAATAAAAAAAAGAGGACAGTATTAACATTCTTTCTTAACAGCTTTTTTTTTTTTAACCTGTTCATGCTTCAAGTAGACAGCTTGAACTGAGCATAAAATTAAATTAACTACAAATATGCACGCTAGAAACTACTTATTACCTAATTAACGATGCAGCTTAGAGGATTGCCAATAAAATATCTGTGGTTTAAAAAAAAATCAAAACGGGGGGGGCATGCACCTGCACACAATGATGTATCTCCAATTCTCCCTTCATAATCAGTTCACTAATCTGCTCAGCTGCAACAGTAATGGTTTGCTGGAGCGGTTAGGATTTGATCTGTTGCATGAAAGTTTTTATTTTCACTCTAGAATTTTGAGCCCAATGAGTCGATGACATGAATCTAGTTTGGCACTTCATTTCCAAAGAAGGCCATTTTTAAGAATTATCACTGAAAATGCAACAGAAACACAGACCTCCACTTGTAGCTGGCAACACTGCAGGCTCTGAGTTGGGACCGCTGGAAGGAAAGAGCATGCCAGTCGGTGAGTGACGTCCACTTCCTTCATACGAGGCAGTTGGCCGGGATGTCAGAAATGTCGCTGAAGGCTGAGATCGGGGACCTGAGTGTGGTGGGGGTGGATGTGTACCTGATCTGACCCTACCTTCTTCCTCTTGGTTCAACTGGTCCAAGTTAAATATTCCGTAGGTAAGTCTTTCACTGCGTGGCAAACAGTTTCTATTGCGGTTGGCATTCCTGCTGCGGCGGGAAGATCCATCTGGACTATGTAGATTAAACAAGCCATAGGGATCTCTGGGATCCCAAGCATCATATGAAAGGGGTGAAAAGCTGCTAGAGTCATAATACTCAGCTATACAAGCCCCTAGTGGACTTCTGTCACCCTCCTCACTATCATGATCAATATCCACACTATTATCAGCGTGACAGCTCTGAGTCTCTTCACCATCCTGACATCCATTTCTACTGACTGGCCGTCTACCTCGGGGTGACGAATCACGTCCTCGGCATTGACGCTGGCTGTTTTGGTCACTGACGGGATCGTCGGATAAGTCAGAGAGATGGTTCAGGATACTGTGCATGTTGCAGTCGATGGCTGGCTCTTGACTACTCGAAGCCGCAACAGGTGCTACATCTGGGGAAAGATGCAGAGAAATCAATGCTGAGAAATTACCGACCTCGATATATATTCAATTGTCTTCACATACTTCAGAACAAAAGATGTCTGCGTAGAAGTTCCTCAAGATCTCAGTAAAAGCATAACATAACAGCATATGGTCATACCTCAAATAACTCTAAAAGTATCGACAAATATTGGAGAGAAGGCTTTTTTTTTTTAAAAACTACTTTTTTTTAAAGTCGTTCTCAATCCACAAAATTTTAAATCAATAAAACCTACAGCCTAATTTAGTTTTATTCTGATTTGATGTATTTCTGTCAATGGATCCTGAGAGAGACATCTTGGGGACATCTGTGACCAAACACAGAGGCAGCCCGCATGATGCAGGGACCTGGCATGCATGATTAGCAAATGAGGGCCGAAACAGCCTTGACTGGGGGGCTGAATTGCCAAACTGTGAAACTTGAATTAGAAACAAAGGAAATCTGATAGGACGAGCAGTTCTAAGACACAGCACGGTACAAGATTGCTCCTCTTACAACTGTCAAACATTTTTCAAGTTTACATGACCTCTTTGCACTGTTAGATTAAACTTGCCACCTGACATCTAGAAGGTTAATTTACATATCCAGTGAGTAATTACCCTGGAATTATTTCTGCATGTCATTATCATTTGGGTCAAAGTCACTGATGAACTTTAAGCATAGAAATGCCTTGGCAGTCAGTCTGACATTATTGTGCTTGCACTCTTTTCTCAATAACAATATTCAAACGTTTCCCAAATTTGTGTAACTGAACTAGGAGAGATAATTCTCAATATTTTTGTTTTTGTCTCCAGGTGTCTGACTACAAAGCTGTGTATATTACTACGAAAGGGTATTTTTCTGTTCTCTGACGAAATAAAAATATCAATCTGAGTACATGAACAGCTAGGAAATACAGCTCTCTAATGTGCCCTGTCATATCCTTGCAGTAAGACAAACACACTGGAGTATCTTTATGGTAATAAGGTAATAGATTAAAAAAAAAAAAGAAATCTGTCACCATTAATGGTCTAAACTATGAGGCCAGTTGTGGGAAAAATGACCCCCCCCCCCTTCCCCCATTTACTACATTTGCCAGGTGTGAAACATTATACAAGGATATCAAACTGGTTTCATAAAAAAGTCCGGAAATTTCCTCTGCCCCCCCTCTGACATACTGATTTTCTATCAACAACTCTCACACGACAACCCGACTGTGTATTGTTGGATGTGAAGTATTAAGCGATACGAACTCTGATCTCAATCCTGAAACAGCCGCCAAACAACTTTCCAACTGTCACCCACAATATGAGGATAACTCCTTTGAACTTCCAGTTTCACTGCCATTGTGCAACATTTGTATCGCAAATTACATGTATTATAAAACCACGATTGTCTCATAGGTTCTGTGAAAGTCAGCAGTTGATCGGCCAAAAGTAGGAAAGTCAGCGACGATCAAAAAGTCGGAAATCAGAAGTTTGACATTCCTGATTAAAACTGTAGTCTTGCCTGGGACAAAAAGATAAATGAAGGCTCACGAAATTCAACGGAGACGACAGCTTTAATTCTTTTCAGTTCAATGTGTGCACCTTTTTTTCTGGTTGTTGTTTGTTTCACTGTGTCGTATTTTCCAAAATTGATTGTCTTTACAACTTTTCTTTCTAAGACATTCAGATCTTTCTGGAGACTCACCACAGGGGACAACGGATTGTGATAATTTGCCATAAAATAAACAAATATTTCAATAAACATTGACGCGCAAACTTTATAAATTATTTTTTCTATTTTCACTCTGTTTGTGCCATCAACTGGGCTTTCATAGCCTCCTGACAGGTAATTTTTTTTGTCTTTTACAATGCCCTCACAGAATCCCTCCACATAATAGAAACTACCTGTACAGAGGGAAAAAAAACAGATGAACACTTCTTGGAATGTACAGGTGTGAACTTGATTATACTTAGTATGAACAGAAAAAAGAAAGAAAAAACAGGGAGTCTGTGAGGAGTGGATGAGTACTGACCAGCTGGAGTGTCCTCTGCTTCCATGGCTCCAGGTCTGATGTCCCCAGCCGCCCACGTACTGTCCAAGTCCTGGTACAGAGCTGAGCCACACAAAGACAGAAACGGGATAATAATACACTAGACAGCTGTTTGTGCTTCATTTGAATTATCATTTAACAAACAAACAAGGAAATGAATAGTATCAGGGTGTCAAACATTCTTAAGCAACCCATAAACTGAAGTATATCAGTGGTAAAGAATACCTAATTTGGGGCCTACAGAGAAATTACTGACAGCCAAAAAGTAGGAAATCCTACTAAAGTAGGAAATTTGACATCCCTGTGGTATCAATCTCATCCATTAAAAAGGACAAAGGCAAGCCAATGAAGTTACAAAAGTTCATTTCTGCCATAAGTGGTATGCCTATGAAGCCAAAGCAATGATCCTTGAGTCTACCTTGTTCTAATGCTGTGAGTGATGTCTTTGACTCCCTGTAATGTGAACGTTTCTTACATATCAATATTGCACCCATCATCAACTATGAATGGAATTTCATTTTATAGAAGTGTCTTTCTTTGATAAACACACACAAAGACTGTCGACCGGTATTGGGATATTTAATAAATGAAGAGCACAAATTACGATGGAAAATGGAAAAAAAATGAAAAGTAAATGAATAAGTAAAAACTGAAAGAGTAAAAAGATATAATAAAATAATAAAATCAAATTTTAAAAAGTTGTCTTTAAAAAAAAAAGGAAAGTAAAAATAAAAAGTGAAAGATAAATAAAGAATAAGAAAAAATAAAGAAAAAAAGAAAAAGAAAAAAGAAATAAAGAAAAAAAAGGAGGGAAAAATCCAAATTTTCGATCTAATTGGTTCTTCTTCAGGGAGGGTAAAGAAAAAAAAATGTCTAAGGAGTTCATTTTGAGGACAAATAAGTTTATCTTACCTCACGTGACATACCCAATTTTCTTTTTCAGCATGTTTCATTTGTGCTCATCGACATGAAAATTCCCATCCACTAAACACATGCACCCTAAAGTGGCACTAAAATAGCTGAATCCTGCAAACACAGCTTAATATAAATTCCTTACCTGTGGTGGCTTCCTCTGCTGCAGCCTCAGCAACGATAATAAAGTTCATATCGTCAGATGGGTTGGGTGGCTCACAGTCAACTGTTGCCATAGGAACAGCTTCTGCCGCAGCATCCACCAAAACTAAGCTGTTGTTCTCAGCCTCTGGCTCATTCTGGGGACATTTATTATGATATCTACATTCTATATACTATCTTGCTTCTCAAAAGAAACTGCACATTCATTATTATTATCAATGGACAAGGCCAAGCGTTTCGACATGCCAAAGAAGAAAGAAGAGTGCGGATAAAAAATCTATGAATTTATGTAGTTTGTTTCTTTGTGTTAAAGATTTAAGGGCACATCAGCAGGATCACGGTTAAATTGTGCCAAACACTGTCAGATATGTTTATACGTCAAGAAGATGAGAGGAAAAAGAGCTGAACAGAAGACAGGAGCGAGGAGAGACAGAAGAGATGTCACGTCTGGAAAGTCGATAGCATTCTATGGGAGACATTCCATCAAGGGCAGGCTTTCACCACCTACAGGTGGGAGCATAGAATCTACTTATGTACCTGGGCCTGCAAGGGGTCATGAGCTCCTGTCTCCCTTCTCCGTGACTATGTTCTCATTTGAACATCAAAGTAGGCCTTTCTCAAGGCTCTGGTCTATTAATAACAATCATAAATTTGTCTTTAAAACGCTTAATTTAACCCAAGGCGAAAGAATTCCAGGCCTCAGAATTTAACTGAAAAAAGCAGTCAACACTAAAAAAAAAAAAATTCCCAAAGAAATATGATTCACTATATCAATGCATTCAATAGGAAACTGATGCAAGTACCAGACATCAAGATTCTAATACAATTCCCCCTAAGCCCCAATTCTCCAAAATTACAACATAATCATGAATAAATTAGAAGCTGCAGAACTTTGTTTTAAAAAAAGATAAAGAAATGAAAAAAAATAAATGGACCAATTTCAAGCAGACACAAAATAGAGACATTTTAAGATGACAAAGAACAAAATTTGTAATTCCAAGTTAGAAATCTGACTGCCAATTGCTGTGCATGAATTCTGAAGAAAGATTTCTATCAATTCGATAATTCTATTTTCCGAATTTGCTGTGCCCTTCTGTAAAAATCTAGCTCAGATAAAATTTCTGTTCAACTTTCAATCTTGTAATTTAATGCAATTTAGGCACCCTGTGGAATTTACTACTGAAACAGGAACTATGAAAGAAAAAAATATATTTAAAAAGTTAAATTGAGGCTGCTAGCACTCATTACTGAGCCTCTTCAATGTGGATAAAAACATTCGCTGATAGAACAGTATTTCTGAAACCTTTCACAACTGACAATATATGAAATAAAATCGTTAAAGAATTTGAAAGAAAACAAAAAGAAAAGCTAACAATAAATTATCATTCACTTCACATATAATTTTTCTATGAGGAAAGAAAACATCATTAACCTTTTCACATCGGGCATTGCCCGAATCCAAAATTCCCTCCTGGCGTACTGATTTTGGATAGAAATTCCCTGTAAACACTAATTTGGATTGAGACGACGTTTTCTTACAACTAAAACATGAAAACAATTTTTTTGTGACTCATTTTATTTCATATTTTACCAGATAAAATGTGCTATTGTAGTAATGTTACTTTAAAAAAAAAAAATAATGCACATGAATGTTACAACATAAAAAAAAAAAAACTCTGAAGCTCAATACTCGCCCGCCATGACATGGGGAGTTGCAGCTGCACTCAAGACTCACACGACACCACAGTAGAGGTTGCAACTGGTGCCACTCAATACTAGGGCAGCGTTACATAAAGAAAAGGTTAAAGGTGATGTTTAAATATTAAAAGCATACTGATAAAGTACTTTGAGACCAACTACATTTACCTGTTTCAATGTTTCCACTTCCATTGGCGGAGATGGCATCCATCCCAAACCCACCACTTCACCTGCCGAGCTTGAAGAGTTTATGTCTTCGTCTTCCATTTTATCTTGAGTCACCTCAAATTTCTCAATGACTTACATGTATATTAGCATTTCAGCACCTGTGTTTAAAAAAAAAAAGATATTTTTCTTAAAAACAGATTTTTTCAGTCATTCATCCATGCCAACTGCATTTAATAAACTTTGTGGAGAAACATAGAACAAAAAGAGCATGTTAATTTGTGATTTTTATCTAGAAATAATTTTTATGACATGGAGGAATCCTACTGAATTATATCCACAGTCACTGTTCAACCAGATGACATTAAAATCAATGACTGATTTTCTGAATCATATGAAAATTGTAAATTAACTACTTTTGCATCTATAGAACACCTGCCCATATATTGCCTCAAGATCCTACATGTATTCTTAGATAGCTCAGTAATTGCTTGATTTAGTCCCCAAAAATATGATTTTGCACATGTAGGAATTTGGAATCCACATATTTCAATTTTTCAATTATCTCCAGCTGTATGATTTGCAGAGTATTAATGTCAGCTTTCACTGTTTCAGTTCTTTTTTTTTTGTTTTGTTTTTCTATTTTATCATAAACTGATTGCCGAGATATCCTGTCCCACCAATCTATCCCCTCCCCCAGCAAAACCATACTAAGCTGCCTATCTACTCACATATATATATATTTTTATGCACTAACAACATGACGCAAAACTTAGAAAAGTTGCGAAAAAATGACATGACATTTTCACATTTAGACCTGAACCTAAAGCACCTTCAATTTAATGTCAGGTGAAAAATAACTGAACTACAATGTCTACATCTACCTTAAGAAGACAATAGTTCCACTGAATTAATGCAGATAGAGATAATTATTTACTCCTAAGCTTGTGCCGGTGCCACAAGAGTCAGGAACCATGACTACTGTCATCCAAATTATATATGTGCCCCATCAGGTAAAACAAAACTATGCTTGACTCTCTGTAGCTTGACAAGTGGTAAAAGTGATGTCATATATAATATATCATATATTCCATTATTCAATTTCGGTCTTTCAATACCTATAGGCCTTAGGTGGCTATCTCGACTGGTCTATCATGTCATAATAGTCATATTATGACATATTCAAAATTCATAATTCACGGGGCTTTTTAGTCGCTTGACGATAAGAACAACACCTTTTATTTCTACTATTACTCTTTCGTCCAGCTGCCCAATGACTGAATGTGAATATAGGCAAACTGTATCGGAACAAACTGAACCACTTTAGTCTGGATCTATTAATAATTAAGAGTCTAGATTCTAGATCTAGACTAGATCTAGACTCTAGATCATTAGATGTTGATAATGGCTAATCAGTAAAATTACGACTTTGTAGGGACTGGTCTGGACAAACAGCTCTTCTGCTAGTTCAGTTTTACCTGTCATGTCTCCTCTAAATTTGAGGTATTATACAACTATGTGAAATGTTATCAACGTAACCTGATGTAATGCATCAAACCGTCTGAAAGGATAACTTGTTTTTCGACATTGTTAAGAGAAAGTATGTCTATTTCTTTTGATACGCCAGCCTCCTGAATATAAAAGCTAACACAAACAAGGGGGAATAGTAATCCCGCACTGAAGGTCGACTTCCGTTTCCAGATTTTTGACATTTAAACATTGACTTTTTTTTTTCTTTTTCAATATCATAGATCTACATAATACGTACTGCATACAAAAATCTTAAATAGATCTAGGTGTTTTTGCCTCATTGCTTAAAAATTCATATCATATTGTGCAACAATTACCAGAAATAATAATTCAGACATTCTGCAGAGGAAAGGATTGATCAAGAAAATTGGCTCAGGAAAACAAGCAAAAGAAAATAGGCTTTTCTGGCAAGTCATAACGATGTCACTTAGTTTAGGTCAGGTCGATGTGTTCAATGGTAGCACACGAGGTCTCAATTGCAAATGAAACGCAGAAGCAGTTTTATGTGGCAAAAGTATGGTGGTTGGGGGGGGGGGAGGGTAAGCTGAAGTTAGTGGCAAATAACAATGATACACTGCATATGAGACGTTTTTCCGAACTAAAAAAAAATATTATTTAATAATAATAACATCCACAGGTAGGCCTAATATAAAATTAAAATGCGTTATGCAAAATCTTTGAAGCACTAAATCTGACAACAACGACTACAGCTGGACATTACGTGCGCTTGCTCAGTTCATGCTTTAAATTTGCATTCACTCTTTCATGCACATCAAAGTGAACATTTCAGCCCCCCCCCCCCCCACACACACACACACAAACACATGGATTGAATAAAATGAAACAAACACAATATCCTGACCATCGTATTATTACTGGCACAGGAGACAAAACATGCATGTGTTGTGGATACCGTACAAGTATTACTGTCATGCATGCACAACTGATAGCCTATAATCATACCTATAGGATTACCGCAACAAAACAAAGAAGGCATTATATCCTATCACATGTGGCTGTCACTGACTTGTAGCCCACGAGCAAAGGAAGCTGAAAGGAAGGAGGGGGTAAACAGGAGAGAAAGAAGGAAGCAAGAGGACAGAAGACGATAATGTTAATTAAGATAGTGTTGTTGCGGTGACGTAGACTACTTGGCCTATGTGTGTGTGTGTGTGTGTCTGTGTGTGTGTTTTTTTTTTTTTTTTTATTATCTCAGGATGTTTTTCAGTATGAAAAAAAACAAACAAAAAGCTAATATATTACTTAAAAGAAAGTCAAGATTTCGGATGTACCAGATTTCGATCTAAAGTGGTCGGACACAGAGACTGAGAGATGAAAGCGTTTGACAGACTAGAGAGAGAGAGAGAGGTTGGGGGGGGGGGGGCAAGGTCCACGTGCACTCCTGTGGACAAGAGTTCTCCTCCCTGCCATGGCCATACACATATTTATGCCCTCCCTTTTCCTCTCCCACACGCCCCTCATATTTCGCCTCAAATGCTGGGGGAAAATAAAAGGTCAACTGAATGGGTACGTTTCTATGCTATCTTGTGACATAATGCTACATAGTTTGTATAGCTTTTTTTTTTTTTTTTGCTTTATATAAACACATGTATAACCCTCATATCTGAGCCAAAGCCGTAGATGTAGGTACTGAAACGAATCCATCAACATCAATTACAATGTATTTAGTAGTACATGTATTATAATTTTATAAGAACATCTTAAACGACTGCCAGTGGTAACTAACTAAATAATAAGGAAAAAAGAAACAGTTCGTTACAGATCTGGCCTAAATTATGTAAAAATTGAATAAAGTGATCATCATCATCGCCTTTTCCACCCTGTATCAGGATATAGGTCACGAACAACAGTCGCTTCTCACTGCATCTTTCCACTGTAGCCCTCCTCTCTTCAATTCATCCTCCGTGAGTCGTGAGTCTTCTCCAGGTTGTTCGTGGCCTACCCCTATTTCTCTGTCCCTGTGGGTTCCACTGAAATGCATGCCTGGTAGTGCTGCTGCATGGCCTCTTAAGGGTGTGTCCTATCCATCTCCATCTTCGTTGATCTATCTCTCTGTCTGAATAAAGTGATGACAATGGGCAAATAAATGTGAAATCCTTTTGGATCTCCATCGGGGCAACAAAGGACAAACAATATTAAAAAATAAATGAATAAATAGATAAATAAATAAATAAATAAATAAATAAAATACCGTATAAAAAGGAAATTTGTGTATCTTGAGTGAGGATCTTGTAATTAAATGTTTGTTTGTTGCATAAGTGGGGGCTTGCATTTTATTTTATTTATTTTTTTTTAAAAATGTGAATAGAATAGCGCATTAAAAAAAAAAAAGAAGAAGAAGAAGACTGAAATTGTACAGCTATTGATTTACAGTAGTTCAAATGGATTGATATGGACTGGATAATTGACGCGATTTCTATAGAGGGAGCCGTTTCTTTTCCCACCTTCTGCCTAAGATTCTACGTCACTAGATCTATTCAGTTTCTGGACTTTTTCTGTTTCATCAAGCGATTTATAGAGAGAAGTACCGCTGCCATTCGTATTGCATGTATCTTCATCCGATATTTTCGTTAGGTGACGGACTTGACACATGGTGAGAGGCATGCCTTTTTTTTTTTTTTAAGGAGGAGGGGTTGTTTTGCTTTGCTGTTGTTATTTGTTATTATAAATGTTATTGTAATACTAAAAATCCTTTACGTTTAATAAAAAGTGCTTAGCCTATTTCTAAACGGATTTTCTGGATGTATTTGATACTGGTAAATCTGTAGGCTGATAATATTCTCACGTGTTTTCAAATTTTTGTATTTCACTTGTTTTGTTTCTTTGCGGAAATATGAGTACCTGTAAGGTAAATTGATTCTCTCTCTCTCTCTCTCTCTCTCTGTGTGTGTGTGTGTGTGTGTGTGTGTTCCCTTTCTGTTTTATGGTTTGATTCGTATACTGGTTCAACATTTCTTGCAGTGAAAAGCATTGTTTCGCATTGATGCCTAAAAGACGAGTACAGTACAATAGAACATTTATTACAGAGGTTTTATTGGGTTGGTAATCCTAAAGTGCCTACGAATAAACGGAACAAAAAAAGGTGCACCCGATGCACCCTCGGAGGGCCGTAACTCAAGGATGGCGGATCGGACGTATGGCAGACAAGTAAGCGCCATAAATTTCCCAGTCAGTACGAGGATAAGGGAAGGGAGTGGAGAAGGGGGAAGGAGAAGGGGGGGAGGAGAGAGAGAGAGAGATAATAAAGAAGGTACAATGTCAGTTAGTCTAGATCTATGTTACAGAGCCAATAAAAAGCTTCGTCCTGGTAGTTACACGCGCACTGCTGTCTTCAGACAGTGACCTCCCTTTGCTGCTCTCCTGGCGACGGCGGCCGATTTCTATGTTTGACCACTGTACTTGATGTATAATGTATGTAATCTATGTGTATGTGCAGCCTTTCAATCATAAGAAGAGAACTCTTTCGCTTTTCATCTTCTGTTCTATTATTATTATTATTATTATTGTTGTTGTTGTTGTTGTTGTTGTTAATTTTTGTTGGTGGTGATCTTTGTTTTTTTATTTTGTTTTGTTTGTTTGTTTGTTGTTTGTGCCCAGCTTAATGATAGAGATGGTTTTAGGGGAAGTGGATGGTTTGGAATCTTCGGAAATTGTGTCTAGACAGAGATGTATCCGCCTTTTCGGCCGAGTTTGAAATGGGGCGGTTCTTCAACGTATACAACGTAGTCACGTGATGTCTGAAATATTTTCGCTGTTTTCCAAGAAGACAGCTTGTCTGGTTTCTCTAAGTCAGGAGACAGACAGGTAGCCAAGGGGAAGGGCAAGTTGTGATCCCCCCCCCCCCCCCACTTTTTTTTTTTTCAAGGCAAGATTCGAACCTGGGACATTTCATCGAAAGGCACAGACACACACCCCTCCCAAACCAGCAACACCACCTTACATACACACATTTCTGACTCCCAGAAACTTGAACACTCGAGCTGAGATAGGAGTAAGGAGAATGAAAGACAATTCGAAGCTTGACATCTACAAGGCTAGGCTATCTCCCCTTTACAGTTGTTTCAGGGCTCCCTTCAGGATTAAGATCTCTGGGGTTCAAGTTTCGTCGGCTTTAAAGAAGACCTGCCATTGCTTGACATCCCTTTGTGTTCTCTAAGCTCATACATGTATTATATATCAGCAATTTCCCCTTAGCTTTACATGTATATTATAACATTACTTCTGTCCAACAGTTCTACTGCACCACTATTCGTTGTGAATATGCAGGTGTGCCAAAAGTCTTTTACAAAAACGAACACAGCAAAACAAACTGATTTCATTTATATTTCATCGAACAGCAAAAGAATTAGGCCTAATTGCAATTTTTATTTGTCATACATGCTTATATTGTTTGTCGACTATATCAAAACCAAAACGTATGCCACTGAGGCTTCTACCTGTCACAGCTTGAAGAAAGAATCTGCATGGGCTGCAGCGAGATCGGGGAGAAATGTTGCAAAAGGCTGGAGAGGCCTGCGTCACAAATTGCTTGAAAGGAGTCATTATATGGAGACGCTCATAATGGAGGTAGTGTACACAGATAAATCTAGTCATCAGATGGTTGGAATCTGATGACAAGTATAACAAACAAAAACAGCAAAATCACTTCTTTATTGGTACTAAAAATATGAATCATCTCAGTTTCTTCCGTAATTTTTAGGAAGTTGTTAAAACGTATATGTATATACTGTGTTATAGTGTGTTTTGGAACATCCCGTATGATTGCTCGGTAGACATGTTCTAAATTTCCTGGTGCGCACGAGGTGACAGTTCTGTGGTCGGTTTGATTAACATTGTGAGTTATCATATGATGGCTGGAAGACAGATTTTCTCTGTGCTTATATCGTGGACATCTTATCCTGCCAGTGGCCTACTGTTGATAATTATAAAAGCATTGTGTATTTTGAAACTTGTAATCAACATGATATTCGAGTGATTACTTGAAGATTACTCGACACAATGACATAACAAGTTGTGCAAGGACCTAAATGTCAGAATATGTATATATTAGTATACACAGCCCTCGAATGGTCAACCTGGAAACAGACTGTATGCAGAAAGGTCTCTCCAAATTCGAAGAGACACTTGATCAAAAGCACGAGCCAAAGATGATGGGGAAAAAGCTGCAGCCCAGGCAGACAGACTTCATCTGTGCCCTCTGCTTCAAAGACTACCACTTCCACATTGGATTGGCCAACCATATCAGACTCTGTATCAGAAAAAAAAAAAAAGAAAAAATGTCCAGAGCGCAACTCCTCAGTCTTCCGAGACTGAAGGATACCTACAAATATATTATACATTTATCGAAAGCAGGCCGTGTAAAGATGAGATGGCTAATCTTCGTTGGAGAAAGTATAATTATAGACTTAAGTTTTCTGTATGCCTTTTAGCCACTTGCGGAAGCCAAAACCTATGGCTACTATTAGCTTATATTATAGGGGAGGCGAAACATTTGCCGCCCCAAGCTGTGCTGCAGAGACGTTCTCAAGAGAGACATCAAGGCTCTGGATATGAACACTGAGCCCTGTGATGGTCTTGCAGATGAATGGCCACGGAGAGGAGAGGATGTTGTACGCAGCGGTAAAAAAAAAAAAACGTGCACGCTGATAGGAATGCCCCTACTTCGACAGACCAAAGTTGCGACAGAAACTGTCATTCACGTATTGGTCTTTACAGCCACAGACGGTGCTGCTTCAGCCGAGTGGACAACCAGGACGGACAGCGTATAACACACACGGTCAACACTGACCGACGGGGGTTCTTGGTTAATCATTCTGCATAATGACACTTTGCTTTCAACAAAGTGATTATTAGGGTGATTAACTGGATCTCACACAAAACGAAACCCGTTCCTTATGAACCGAACCTGTTAATAAGGTGTATGTGCAGAGTATGCCAGATCATGATACGGAAATTAGCCTTAGTGAACGTTATGAAAACTCCGCCTGGAGGCCGTAAGGTCTCTTGCCGGTCCTAAGCCCGGGTAAAGTGAGGAAGGTTGGGCGTGGGGTTAGCAGCCCCACCCTGTAAAAAAAGAGCAAGCTACAGAAACGTCAACAGTTGCACAAAACACTCCAGTCTTGGAAGAGGAAGGGCCTGCAGCAGCAGGACCTATGACGTGTTGGGGTGAAAGCCGAAAGGAAGCTCCAGTACCGACCACCCTTTTATCAACCAGGACGACCATTACCATCGGTGCATGGAACATCAAGACCATGTACGAAGCAGGAAAGACAGCTCAAGTAGCAGCCGAGATGCGCAGGTACAACATCGCAATGTTAGGATTGAGTGAGACAAGATGGCTGCAGGCCGGTCAAATGAGACTGCCAACTGGAGAACTCCTGCTGTACTCGGGCCACGAAGAGGATGACGCGGCACATACTGAGGGGGTAGCCATCATGCTGTCAAGAGAAGCACAGAGAGCGTTGATAGGATGGGAAGCACACGGCCCGAGGATGATAACAGCAAGCTTCCGAACAAAGAAGAAGAACATCAACATGAATGTAATTCAGTGTTACGCCCCCACAAACGACCATGAAGATGACAGCAAAAACTCTTTTTATCAGCAGCTACAGGCAGTCCTAGACAAACTGAAGGACAAGGACATTAACATCCTGATGGGAGACTTCAACGCGAAGGTGGGGTCAGACAATACGGGATATGAAAAAGTGATGGGCAGACAGGCATTAGGAGAAATGAATGATAACGGAGAGCGCTTTGCCGACATGTGTGGAATGAACGATCTGGTGATTGGAGGCAGCATATTTCCGCACAAGAGAATTCACAAGGCGACATGGGTGTCACCGGACCATGTGACTGAAAATCAAATAGATCATGTATGTGTGTCAAAGAAATTCAGAAGATCGCTTCAAGATGTTCGTGTAAAAAGAGGAGCAGATGCTGCAACAGACCACCATCTCCTGACCGCAAAAGTGAAACTGAAACTGAAGAAGATCCCCATTGAACCAACTGGTAGAGAGAAGTATAATGTGAGCGCTCTGAGAGGTCAAGAGAAAAAAGACTCTTTCACGCTGACCCTGAGGAACCGCTTTCGGGTCCTGCAGGATATGCTGACCGAAGATACAGACGTGCACACGCTGTGGGAAGAGACTAGAGACGCTATCAAGACTACGTGCAGGGAAGAACTAGGCCCAAGGAAAACCCAGAACAAAGACTGGATATCAGAAGACACACTCCAGAAGATAGAGAAGAGGAAACAGAAGAAGGAAGCAGTGAATGCAAGCCGGACGAGAGCCAGCAAAGCAGCAGCACAGGCAGAGTACACCGAGATCCACAAAGAAGTCCGGCAGAGTGTGAAAAAGGACAAGAGAGAGTATTATGAAGATATGGCAGACAGGGCAGAGCAAGCAGCATATGACGGAAACATAAAGGAACTGTACGACCTGACACGAAAACTGGGGGGCAAGTACAGCAAGCCAGAGAGACCGATCAAGGACAAACAGGGAGAGACCATCATTGACTCAGAGAGACAACTAGAGAGATGGGCCGACCACTTTGAGGAACTCTTGAATAGACCAGCACCAGCCAACCCACCCATCATCTCGGAGGCTGAGAGAGACCTCGAGATAGACAGTGGACCACCAACAAAAGAAGAGATAGTGCGGGCCATCAAGAAGATGAAGAACGGTAAGGCAGCGGGACCAGATGGGATCCCAGCGGAAGCACTCAAGGCAGACGCAGAGACAACAGCGGAGATGCTGCTACCATTGTTCGAGAAGATCTGGAACGAGGAAGAGATACCGACAGACTGGAAAGAGGGACATATCATCAAACTGCCCAAGAAAGGTGACCTCGGAAGTTGTGACAACTATAGAGGCATCACGCTCCTTTCCATCCCGGGGAAGATCTTCAACCGAATCCTCCTGGAGCGAATGAGAGACAGTGTGGACGTAAGGCTCAGAGACAATCAAGCGGGCTTTAGGCGCGACAGGTCCTGCACGGACCAGATCGCGACCCTTCGGATCATTGTGGAACAGTCGCTAGAATGGAACAATTCACTCTACATCAACTTCGTGGACTACCGTAAAGCGTTTGATAGCCTCCATCGCGACACACTCTGGCAGCTCCTGAGACATTATGGGATTCCACCAAAGCTGACCAGACTTATAGAGACATCGTACGAGGGGTTGGCATGTCGGGTCGTCCACCAGGGAAAGCTGACGCGACGATTCGGCGTGAAGACCGGCGTTCGTCAGGGCTGCCTCCTGTCGCCGTTTTTATTTCTGCTCGCTATCGACTGGATCATGAAGACGACGAC
>JBCAUA010839954.1:0-13717 GCA_038406235.1 Peronia verruculata
TTGCTTTTTTCAAAAATTTTTCTAAATTGTTGTGTTAGTTGCCGGTTGGACAGTCTTTTTCTATTTTATAAAATAATGATGATGATGACGATGATGATGATATTTTCGTGTACAGCAATACCTTATTTACACTTTATATGTTTTTATTATTGCCCCGACGAAGGGTCAACTCAATTCAAAATTCTTTATATTGTTTTTCCACTGTGATGGCGTTTTTGATTAGGTGCAGGTGGACGGTCGTCTTAGTGTTAGGATATTTGTCGTAAAATGACGATGATAATGATTTATCTAATTTATTTATTTAAAAAAAAAAAATAATAATGATAATTTTTAAAAAATTACCATCTTTACTCGTTTTTTTCTTCTTCTTATTTTTATTTCTCCATTTTTCTTCATTTGCATATTTATCCATCGATATGTTTCCGCAAAATGATGACAGATATGAAGATGACAGTAATGGTGATGTCATGATGACGCCGTTGCAAAACCTGAGTTGCTTGAAAATTTGGTGCTCAGTCAATCTCTATCGTAAATGGTTTACTTTATGTCCTACTTTATCTGTTACATATATATTTTACATCGACTTTTACCCGGTTGATAGACTATGTCTGCTTTTTCATGACATCTCTACAAAATGATGATGATAAAAGTTATCATAAAATATATAATTAAATATTAAGGTATAAAAGACAATAGTTCATATTCAACTAAGCAAAAATCTGGAAATCCCCGGCGAAGTGTTTCTACCCTCTTGCTAAGAATAGAACACCCACTCATGGGTGGTCAGACCGAGGCTGGGACATGACGTGGCAAGGTCAGCCTCGATTATATGTCTGAAAATCCTCAAGATAGAAATGTCTTCCTATGCAATTTCTCATGATTTGACGTAATAGTCATATCGTGACTAAAGTTTCATTTTCCATTGTGATTGTTTTGTTTTGTTTTTTTTCTGCTGGGATTTAACGGCACATCAACACAATTATGGTTTTATTGTGCCTAGCCCTGTCGAATACGTTTTCATATCAAAAAGATTGATCAAAGTGTATCCAATTGTCAGCGATCCCGTGCATTTTTATGTGCTTTCCTTTGTCAATGGTGGTGAACACTTTGAAGTGTTTGTACCCCAGTACTAAAATTAGACGGAGATTTCCAGCCGTTTGTTTGGTCGAACCAAATCTATTAAGAATCAAACAGATGCATTTCATGTTGTTGTTGTTGTTGTTGTCGTTGTTGAGAATTGAGAAACAGCCATTTCATGTTATTTTTGTGTCTTCTCTGACAGATCCGACAAGAGAGCATATCGCAGACCCTGCAGGCCGAGTTCATGAACCCTCGAGTCTCGCCCGACCCGCCCCCAGAGATCAGCCAGGAAAAGGAGGCCTGGGCTAACGAGTTCCCCTGGGCCTGGGCTTACAACAAGGAGGGTCTGGACACCCATCAGGCCGGAGTGGAGCATGAACGGGAGTATCTCAACCAATGGATGGACACCATCATCCACTCACCGATGCCTGAACGTCTTCTGGACGAGGAGGTCCAAGCTGCCGCTATGGCGATCCATCGGGACGAGGCGGTGGCCAAAATCCGCAAGGAAGGTGACCCAGTTGACGAGGGGATGTGGAGAGCTACTCAAGGCGAGAGAGGAGATGAAAAACGGGAAGTTTCGAATCTTAATCTCCGCGAAGCTTACACTTCGTCATTGTATGAGCATGTCGACCAGGGAGGTGCCAGTTTAAGACACCCCTATCACTACTCAGATGTCAGTCAATATGAAAATGTTCAGCCTGAATCTGCGTTCACAAGTGTTGGACGCTATGATTCAGGCGTGGATTCCTTCACAGAGATGAGCCGTACTGAGATTTCATGGAGAGATCAGCATGACATAGACCAAGGGAAATACCCTGATGCCACAATGCAAGACTCTAACTATTATGAATCACATGAAGACAGAGTAAGAAAATATGAAATCAGTAACGATGCAAGTAATCCAAACCGTCCATTCTATGATGAAAGAGATAATCTAAACATGCACAGAGATATCAGCCAGATAGGAGGAAGCCCAGGCAGTCTGTGGCAGGATTTCTCCATACAACAGGGCCGGGAGTCTGAGGTAGATCCGCACACTCAGTCCCTCCACAGCGGCTCTACAGACAACACAGTCCTGGGCGAAACGAACGAAGCCTACCAAAACTTCAATCTCAACACGACCACAGAGCTTTCCATTAATACCGAGTCCTACATTCAAGCAGGACACAAGCATTATATAGAGGTGGAGGGACAGACAAGCGTCAAAAAACGCAAGCACGAAGGTCATCCTGACCCGTCCAGAAGCCAGGACTACCAGAGTGACCAGGCAGGGGAGGGTGGGGCTCCAGTCCTACACTCTCCAGTGGCCAGCTGTGACACAGACGTGTCGGCCAGTGATGACACAGGGATGTACATGTCCACCTCGGACATCGACTCTGAGCCATTCCACAGCTCCTCCGATGTCCTGTCCTCCTCAGAGACCATGTCTGTCGGAGAAGAAGAGGCAGCTCCGTACGGCGATAACTCCGACGATGACGGCGGCAGCAGCGTGGCCTTTGCTGGCGTCACTCAGGACAATCAACTGGATAGCCTCCTCTCGGACCAGATGACCCCACACACAGTTACACCCATTCCACTCACAACTGATCCCAGCACCTCAACGCCTGTCTACGGCACGCCTGTCGAACCCAACGATGAGAACGTCGTGCCTGGAGAAAAAATGGCAATGCAGGATTCCCCAGATGAAAGAGATGCAGGCCTCGGAGAATCTCAATACACGGAGATGACAACAAAACGGGTGAATGCTGCAAAAATGTCGGCTCTCAGTTCATCCGTGGACGATCTCTCCAAATACCCTCAGTGCCGCTCGCCTCCAGGGAGTCCACGACAACAGACAGACCTCAGCACGTCCGTGGATGATCTCACCAAGCTTCCAGCCGGCCCGGACAGTCCATTCCGGTTACGTTACAGGGGCGGCAACCCTCGATCTTCCAGATATAACTCCAATCCAGAGTCCAGTAGAGACGCCTATTCCGCCAATGTCTCTGCTGATCAAGGTCTTCACGGGGAGCTGAGTTCCTCGGTGGATGACATCACAATAACGCCACCCCCTCTAAGTATCAGCTGCTCGGATGATGATTTCATCAAGTCATGCTCCAGGCAGTTCGGAGCTTATCGCCGGTCTGTCGACCTCAGCAAGTTCAGTAGCTCCGTGGACAACCTTTCTGAGAACGCAGAACAACGGATCACAGAGCAAGGACCAATATTCCCAGGCAGCCCTTTTCTCCTTCAACAGAGTCCCGAAATCAGCTCCTCGGTGGACCAGGTGGAGGCTATAGACGACAACTTTGAATCTGAAGCTACAGAAATCGAGCCCAGTGTCGAGACAGAGCAGGTTTCGAGTTCTGTGGACGAGAGAACAAAATTTGAAGGTATTAAGAAGCTTGCCACGGCGGGCCTGAGCATGTCTGTGGACCACATCTCTGAGTCACAGCTTGGCGGATTCGGAGCATCAGTTGATAACATCCCAGAGGAGACCAGTGGGTCAGAAATGAAGCTGGAGCTCTCCAAACTGAGCCAATGGGCAAATGCAGTCAGCGTCCAAGGGGACACTGGGCTATCCAACCAGCAAACGACTGAAGGATTAGCTGAAACAGATTCACATATGTCTCAAGCCTACCAAAGACAAGATAGTCAGGACACAAATGTTGATGCCCTAAGACCTCTGCTGGATGAAATCACACGTGCCTTTGGAGATCCAGAACCAACAGAAGTATCTGATTCCTCTGGACCTGGAGCAGCGATGGAGGATGCAATGCAGACATTAGAACTTGCTGCCGGGGAGACGCTGCTGGAGCTTGCTGAGAATCAAGGATCAGGGGTCTTTACCGAGGAGATTAGCACCGACATTGGCCACATAGA
The DNA here is from genome assembly GCA_038406235.1 of Peronia verruculata. Classification (NCBI taxonomy): domain Eukaryota; kingdom Metazoa; phylum Mollusca; class Gastropoda; order Systellommatophora; family Onchidiidae; genus Peronia; species Peronia verruculata. Next base: position 3,946 of record JBCAUA010839954.1, read on the forward strand.
GATGTCGACTACTGAACAACAAATGGGGCCAGGAAAGACAAGTAGTGAGAACCTGGAATCGTCCACTGAAAGAGATACCATCAATGTGGAAGCAATTTCAGAAAAGAATCGTGACAGAGATGAAAATGATGATGATGATGATGATGACATACATATCGATACAGGCGAAGACCTAGACGATCTTGTTATAACTGAACCTTCCGATCTGGACACCACACAGGATGATTCAGTCGGTGTAGGGGAGAACTCAGGGACCGAAACAGACGCACACGTCTTTCACGCCGTAGATGGCGAACTGCCCACTGCAATAGAGGGAGCTTGTCAAGGACAGACTACAGAGCCCAGTATTGATGAGTCTTATCAAGAAACGACAGACTTTCAGCAGGACCAGACAACTGTGAAATCTCAGACAGACCAAATGACACCTTATGAGGATCACACAGATAAAAACTTGGAAAAAGTTATTCTCAGTGAATCCGTCCATTCAGATGCCTTACTCGACAATAACGTTCCTGCTGATGTCGGAGATGTTGCTGCCTCCGTGGAGGGAAGTATCCACTTACAGCAAGCGGAGATAGAAGATCTTCCTGTTGACATGTCTTTGGTGCCCCAGGCTGACGATCAACCAGAAGCGATGGCAGAAGCGAGCAACACACGCTCCATGCCCGATGACGTTCATCGTCCAACGCACCAAGCTACGGGCAGCTTCACGGAGTCAGAACTGGCTGAGCTCATATCTAAAACCGAGAGTGAAATCTATAGGCTCCAGCAAGAACTGGGAGAGGACAGTGAGTCCCAAATGTCTGAAGACTACGTCGAAGAGGGTCAGGACAACGTCCCCAGAGAGCAACAACCTAGTCATGAAACCCCGGAGACCGAGACTAGGGAAATCACAGATTTGGGTGCCTCCGAAAGTGTCAGTGCTGGCACTGAGCAAGAAATGGAATCTGAGTCTTGCTGGTACGAATCAGACACTGCCTTCCCTTGTGATAAAGATGGACTACAGTCCCAACCACAGGATCTTGCAGTTGATACAGAAAATCTCGAAGAATCAGGCATTGCAACTGAAAGCACCACATCAAATGAAAATCCATTAGATGATGACCCTCAGACTGCAGAGGGTGTCGGTGAACAACAGCCACTAGAAGATAGAATGTCTTTCCCCCAAAATACGGAGCAATTCCACGGCATGGAATCTCTCTCTGATTTTGAACATTCCACATTTGAATCTACAGCGCAAGAAGATGTTGCTGAAACTCTTGAGTCAGATATCAGACAAGCAGATGACTCAGAATTCAATACTGTGATACCAGATTCCCAGATGCGTCCTGAAGGTTCGGATCCAATGACGACTGAAGGACAGTCAGAGGAAGCTACCACTCAGCATTCAGTGCAAGCATCTTTCCCAAGTGCTACTGAACTTCCCAGTGCCTTTGATAGCCTTGCTAGAACCAATGACCTCATGCCCACTGAAGATAACGTGATCTCTGTCGAGGGTTTGGAAGGTGAAAGTAAACCTGCTGAAGACATTCAGACTGAGATGGAGGAAAAATCTAAGGAATTTTATGAGACAAATCCCACAATGCCATCAACATCACTGGACGACCAATTCCCCAGCGATGCTCAGAAAACTGCAAGTGTAGATGAAGTCCAGCCTGAGGCAGAAACAACAGATCTTTCAGAGCAAATTGGTGTGAAAGATGTCACTGAATCTACAGAGGACACCCTCAATCAAGTCGTAGATGCCACTGACAACTTCGCTCATGACGCGTCCGTGACAGACAGTTTTGAAAATATAACACAGGACACAAGCAGTGACGATGTCACAACCACCTATGGCACAGACAATGATGATGATGTGACGAACATCACTGGCACTGACAGTATTGAAGATGCCACAGATGCCCATGGCACGGACAATGTTGATGACCAACAGACACAGCCAAGTGGTGTTAATGCAGAAACCTTCTCAGAGATACCAGTTGACATGGAGCCCGCAGGACAAACATCAGAAGACACTACACCAGTTGATGCTGCACCCACAGATTTGTCCACAGGAAGCCAGGTAGATGCCCTAACGTCGAGCCAGCCTGGTGGAACTTCAGTGGATGACATGGAGAAGGATCAAACATCAGCCGCTGAGAATTTGGAGGGCATGAGAGGCTCAGATGTGGACGGATTTCAAACTGTGACATCACAGGTGGAGGACTATGCATCATCCATTGTAGATGTAGCAATGATGCAGGCCCATGACAGCAACTTCGGCGCCCCACATCATACTGTTGATGGAGTCTCCCAGGCAATAGATGCAGATGTGTCTCACACCGAGGGTATAGTTGAAGAGGACTTTGTCCCAGACACAGTGGAGCCTGTAAGTTCCATGCAAGCACAGGAATCTTCAGTGGATGAAATGATGTACACTCTGGCAGCAGACCAAGTCGCAGTGCAAACTGAAGGAGCAGATTCATCAGTAGATTCCGCAATGGAAGTCGAAATGATGTCATCTGGAGTATGTGATGATCATGCCGAAGAAGTTCCTCTCGATGCTGCTGTTGAGAGTGCTGTTGATGGAGCTGCTGAGGAAAAGGAAGCTAGTAATGTTGCAGATGAAGTGGTAACGGAAGGTGAAAGGAGCCAGGAGATGGTTGGTGTACATTCCACTGACGAACCAGCTTCACCATCGTCATCTTCTGATTTCCATGCACACGAGCTAAGTGTGCAAGACAGTAGCGTCGATGGCATCAGCCACACAGAGGAAACACATGACTCTCTGTATGAGGGCAAAGTGCAAGTGTCAGAGAATATAGAATCATCTGTAGACACCACTGAATCTTTCCCAACATCACCGCCATCTGAGTCATCTCGAGATGAGACAGCTATTGAAGACAGCAGCGTTGATGAAATCAGTCAAGAGCAGGTACCCTTTGATAAGCTGAATCATGATGAAGAACAAGGTCTACAGAACACAGAGTCATCGGTGGATACGACAGAAACAAGTTCACTGCCAGCATCTTCCGAATCACAGGAAACATATGATGCAGAAAACTTTAGACTTTCTGTAGAATCTATGGAAGCAACTTCAGTAATGGAGCCATCAGAGCCACCCAAAGATGATGTAGCTGTTGAAGACAGTAGTGTTGATGAAATCAGCCAAAGACAGGGGACATATGGCAGTCCAGATGGTGATGTGGTGCAGATGTCAGAAAACATAGAATCGTCTGTAGACACAACAGAAGCAAGTTCATCAGCACCAGCTTCTGAGTTTTCCACACATGAGACGGGCATTGAAGAGAGTGATGTTGATATTGAAAGCATCACACCATACCAGACATACGAACATATTGATGAAGAAGAAGTGGAAGATTCAGAACTGGCCGAGTCTTCTGTGGACACCGCCCAGCCAACACTGACATCAGCATCACCTGACCTACCCATAGATGGGACAATTGTTGAAGGCAGTAGTATAGATGACATCAACCAAGAGCAGGTGGCATATGACAAGTTGGATGATGATGACGTACGAATAACAGAAAATATGGAGTCCTCTGTGGACACGACTGAAACAGTTACAGCACTATTGTCATCTGAGATACCTGTAGATGTGGCAGAGATGCAAAAGTGTGCAGCTGGTGCTGAGGATGTGCAGAATGCTGAGAACTACAATGGTCTCCGTGAAGAGGACCATTCAGAACCAACCGAATCTTCTGTTGACATCCCTGAACCAACGTCGACATCCCTGGCAGCTGACATACCCACAGATGAGACAACTGTTCAAGACGGTGGCCTAGATGACATCAGCCAGGAACAGGTGGCATATGACAAGCTGAAGGGTGATGAAGGACAGGTGTTGGAAAACACTGAATCGTCTGTGGACATTTTCGAACACAGCTCACCGCTGCCCTCTCCTGTGTTACCCACACATGAAACGAGTTTTCAAGAAAGCCCTGTGGATGTTGAAAACATCGCTCAGGATCAAGAAACGGACGAACATCCTGCTGAAGGGAAAATGCAAGAGCCAGAACAGACGGAATCTTCTGTGGACATCACAGAACCAGTCTCACCATCACAGTCACATGAGGTCAGCCGAGATGAGACAACTGCTCAACCCAGCAGCGTAGATGACATCAGCCAAGAACAGGTGACATCTGACAAGGGATATGGCGATGAAATGCAAGTATTAGAAACCTTAGACCCGTCAATGGAAACGACTGAAACAACCACAGCATCACAGTCCTCTGAGTTACTCGGAGATCAAGCAATTGTGGAAGTGGGAAATGCTGATTTTATTGCCCCAGACCAGGAGACTTACGACCAAACTGATAAAGACAGAGCACAGGGCTCAGACCAGACTGAATCTTCTGTTGTCACCATTGAACCAACCTTGACATCATCATCAGAGTTATCCAGGGAAGAGACAGCTGTTGCAGATAGCAGCGTTGATGACATCAGCTTAGGGCCAGTGACATATGACAGAATGGATGATGACGAAGTACAGGTTGTTCCAGATAGCAGTCTAGATGACATTAGCCAAGAACGGATATCATATGACAGGTTAGGAGATGATAAAGAAGAAATTTTAGAAGCTTTAGAATCATCAGTGGATACGAATGAGACGAATTTACCAGTACACACTTCTGAATTACCCAAAGATGAAACAAATATTGAGGAGAGCAGCGTTGATCTTGAGGGCGCCAGCCAGGACTTGGAAAATTACGACAATGTGGACGATGAAGACGTGGAGGTATCTGAGAGCACAGAATCATCCGTGGACACCATTGTGGAGCGAGCACTCGTGTGTGAGCAGCTTAGCATTGAGGCCAGGGAGGATCTACTCACGGAGCAGGAAGACTCTGTCAGCGCATCTATAAACCCGCCCGGATTCGAGGAAACTGTTAACGATGTGGCTGAGAGAGTGGGAGTGAGCGAGGCCCAGGAGATGAAAGCTGTAACAACATCTGAGGAAGCAACAGTCAACACAACCGATCTGCTGGAGTCCAGTGTTGATTCTGTGCCGATGACTCACATTTCTGAACAAGAAAACCTCGAGATAGGTCACGTCGGAGATCAGGAAGACACAGTCTTGGTAACGTCGGAAGATTCCGAAATTCAGCAACCAACAGGCATTCCAAGTCAAAGTGCTGAACGCCTTGAAACTTCTGTGGATGGCGATTTTGATGAAGTTTGCATACAAGAGAACACAAAGACCACTATGTCTGAGATGACATTATTGACCACTGAAACGTCTCTCTTTGTGTCTGAAGATGGGAAGGACAGTGGGTCCAGGATCATACTGACCACGGCGACTACGGGCGCAGTGCCGGATGGGGAGCATGCACTTACAGAATCTACTGAAGGTCTGGACACATCGCAGCAGCAAAATCCTGGCGAGCAAGGAGCCCACGAAGATTCACCGAACAAAGAAACCAACACATACAAGCCTGGAGACCATGAAAACAATGAGCCCAAAGATTCCTCCATGCCAACAGTTGACGAGGGTGAGAAATACATCGAATACTTTATGTCCGTCACACGGGGATATTTGGAGGCTGATGATCTTCAGTTCACGGATGCTCCATTTTCCCAGCAACACTTTTATGTCCTTCTCCTGCTGGATCCTAGATCTCACCCAACCACGTCCTTCACATCAGATATGCAGATCATACTGAAGTACCTGGACAGCGTGGAGCGCCCAGCAATATTTACCAAAAGGATAGCCTTACTTGCCAGAATTCCCAATGCTCGTCACAATGTCTACACAGAGGCCATCACTCGGGAGACACCCCCGAGGGTGGAAGCCACTGTGGACGTCACAGATATTATGTACACACCGATTCCTGTTTATTTGGAGTCCCTTCCCACACTAAATTCCCTCACACCTCATTCCACAGAGGACCTGGTGCCTCACAGACTTACAGACACTCAGGGAGCAGTCACAGAAAAACCAGACATTCCACATAGCGAAGTCGATACAATGGTCGACTCCATGAGAGCCTTCACCGAACATGACGAACAAATGACACAAGTGTCATCAACTTATAGTGAGACACAGTTTCAAATGTCACATGTAGAGAGAACATTCACCCAGATGCGGACTACAAATATGACAACGGTGGTCACGACAATTTCAGATCTCCAAGAAGAAATTTCTCCTGAGGAAGCAGAGAAATTAGGAAAACCTACAGAAACAGACACACAAGAAATGAGCACTCGAGTCATTGAAAATGCACAAGCGCAAGTGAATGAACAATCCGAGGCTCTAGATACACAAAGACAAGATATCTGGGGCCAAGATATACAGCAGAGGTTCCTTGCCATGTACAACGAAGTCGAAGCCAGTGCTCAGAAATCTGAGGAAGAATTCAGCAAGACCACTGAAGAGGAATCAGTAATTGAAGTTGATATGTCACAAGTGGAAACATCGTTACAAGAAAAAGAGATTCTAGAGCAAACGGATTCTGTTGAACAGGAAGAAGAGACTGACCAGATAGAGGAACAGAAAGCTAATCAGCTACAAGTTGGGGAAGATTTGCCTATCAGTGTAGATCTGGCCCAGACAGAAGTTATACCTCTAATGACACAAGAGGACACCAGTGCTCTTGAAACAGAGGACATCCAGCTGGAAAAAGAACATGTCCTGACAGAGGAGGACGTTACGACATCATTGGACCAATCAGCTGAATCAGAAGAGCCCATTGAACCACACACAACAGAGGAACCTGTGGAATCAGCAGAGGTACCTCTTGAGGAGGCAGGAGAAGTAGCTGAACAAGAAGAAGACATTCCCATAAGCATTGATTTAACCGAAACAGAAATTGTCCCCCTGATTTCGCAAGAGACAGATGTATTTGAAATAGAATCAGCAGTCACTGAAGCTGTCCTCCCAGCAGAGGAATCTATTGAAAGAGCGCAGAAAATTGTTGAGGAAGCAGAAGAATCCACTGAACCAGCAGAGGAATCTGTTGGAGAAGCAGAAGAATTGACTGAACAAGAGAAAGACCTACCTATCAGCATTGAGTTAGCTCAGACAGAAATTGTCCCCTTGACGTCACAAGAAGACGCTGACGTTCTTGAAATAGAAGAAATCCAATTAGAAGAGAGATCTTTGAAACCAGAGGATGACGCATCACAATCACAAGATGAATTTGTCGAACCAGCAGAGGAACCTGTTGAACCAGTAGAAGACATACCCATAAGCATAGATTTGACACAAACAGAAGTGGTTCCTCTGATACCACAAGGGGCTGATGTTATTGTAATAGAGGCACCAGCTAGTGAATCTGTCCAGCCAACAGTGGAATCTGTGGAATCTGAAAAAGAACCAGTTGAACCATCAGAAGAAACTGTTGAACCAGCAGAAGAAACTGTTGAACCAGCAGAAGAAATTGTCGAACCAGCAGAAGAACTTGTTGAACCAGCAGAAGAACTTGTTGAATCAGCAGAAGAACCTTTTGAACCATCAGAAGAAATTGTTGAACCGTCAGAAGAAATTGTCGAACAAGCAGAAGAAACTGTTGAACCAGCAGAAGAAACTGTTGAACCAGCAGAAGAAACTGTTGAATCAGCAGAAGAACTTGTTGAACCAGCAGAAGAAACTGTTGAACCAGCAGAGGAACTTGTCGAACCAGCAGGAGAAATTGTTGAACCATCAGAAGAAATTGTCGAACAAGCAGAAGAAACTGTTGAACCATCAGAAGAAATTGTTGAACCAGCAGAAGAAATTGCCGAACCAGCAGAAGAAACTGTTGAACCAGCAGAAGAAACTACTGAACCATCAGAGGAACCTGTTGAATCAACAGAAGAACATGCTGAATTAGCAAAAGAATCTGCTGAGCTAGCGGAAGAAACTACTGGAACAGAAAAAGAATCTGTTGAACTAGCAAAAGAACTTGGTGAAGCAGAAGAGGAACCTGTTGAACATACTGAGGAATCTTTTGCACCCAAAAAAGATATTCCCATCAGTGTAGATTTGACTCAAGCAGAAGTTGTCCCTCTTTTGTCACAAGGAGAAACTGATGTTGTTGAGATAGAAGATATTCAATCAGAAGAGAAATCCATCACGCCAGAGGAAGACTTTTTTCAGCCAGAAGATGAACGTGTTGAACCTACAGAAACATCTGATGAACCTGCAGAGGAGTCTGTCGAACCAGAAGAAGACATACCCATAAGTATAGATCTGTCACAGACCGAAGTGGTTCCTCTGATGTCACAAGAGGCTGATCTTCCAGAACAACAGTCATCAGCTGAAACAGCAGAGGAAGTCGAAGAAACAGAAAAAGATGTTCTACCAGAACCTATCGAACCAGCAGAAGAGACTGTTGAACCAGAAACAGAAATAGCTGAATCAGCACAAGCACTGGATGAGACAGCCCGGGAGCCTGTTGAAGGACCAGAAGAAACTGCATTGGAGGAAGCTGTTGAACCAGCAGAGGATTCTGGAACAGCAGACCTAGCTGTTGAACTACAAGAAACCAATGAAGCAGAGAATGTATCTGTTGACCAAGTAGAAGAAGAATCTGTGGAGCTAAAACATGAACCTGCTGAATTTGAAGAAGAATCTGTCGAGGAAACCGAAGAGTCCACAGCACCTGAAGAAGACATTCCCATCAGTGTAGATTTGACCCAAGCAGAAGTTGTCCCTCTTTTATCAGAAGAAGACACTGGTGTTGTTCACACAGAAGATGTCAAACCAGAAGAAGGATCTGCCCAATCAGAACCTGAAGAGGTTGTTGAATCGGACACTGAAGAGGTTGTTGAGACTGAGGTTCATGATGAACTAGAAACTCAAGTCACTGCCACAGCAAAAACTGAGGTTTCCCAAGAGCCAGAGGCAGCTCAGAAAGAAGAGTTCCCAGATGAAGATGCATATCCTGATGACTGGATGATCCCACTGATTGAGCAAGTATCACCCTACAGAAGACTTCAACAAGAGCGAATGTTAGCAAGTCAACAACAAGAAGTATCTCAATATGAGGAATCTCAAATTAGTCTAAAAGGTGAAGGCTTTATCATTGTTGACCAAGATCTTCTTCCCTCTGATGATAAAGAACTCCAAGTATCAGAAGAAGAATCTGTCCAGAAAGACGATGTCCAACGGGTGTCTGTTATGGAAGAAGAAACAGCAATGCCAGTGACCCAAGAATTAGAGACCCAAGCCAGTGTGACTGAAGAGATCTGGGGCAAGGACATACAACGGAAATTCCTGGAGATGTACAACGAAGTTGAAGCCAGCGCTAAGCAGTCTTTGGAAGATACATCTGTGGAGGATGAAGAGTCATCACCTATTGAAATTGATGTGACATCCATGGAAAGAGAGGACTTGGAAGCAGTGGCAGATGCAACAGAGGCTTTGGAAGAAGAAAGTGCTGAACCAACAAATGAGACTGTTGAACCAACAGAAGAAATTGTTGAAAAAACAGAAGATGTTCATGAACCAGAAGAAGACATACCCATAAGCATAGATTTGTCACAAACAGAGGTGGTTCCTTTATTACCACAGGAGACTGAGGTTAGCGAAATGGAATCATCGGTTACTGAAGCTGCCGAACCAACGGAAGAATCTGCTGAAGCAGAAGAGCCCACTGAGACAGTCGAAAAATCTGTTGAATTTGAAGAAGAACCTGCTGTAGAAATGGAAGAGCCTGCTGAACCAGAAGAAGAATCCGTTGAGGAACAAGAGGAGTCTATAGCACCTGAAGAAGATATTCCCATCAGTGTAGATTTGACTCAAGCAGAAGTTGTCCCTCTTTTGTCACAAGGAGAAACTGATGTTGTT